>JANKKB010028468.1:0-14846 GCA_026225775.1 Bursera palmeri | reverse complement strand
AGAACTAAATGCATAAGAATGTTAAATTGAAGAAAATTTCTCATAAATCATTTTATAAATGACAAAATAAATTTTCATATTTATTTTTAAATTTAAATTTTTTATAAAAAAAATTTGTAAATCTGATGTCGAATAGTGAAATTTCTTAGATTTCTCCGCCATTATAACTAAAGCAAACCAAACATGGTTAGTTAGGAGTCAGGTGGTGACTAATAATAATTGACAGTCAGTGAAAATAACAGAATCTCACCGAGCGAGCGGTTAGGAAGGAAATGGAAGATGCCAAGTAACAAATCCGTCAAAGAGAGGTCCGCTTCAATCTCCGAGTTTGATACTTCACTCCTCCTTAAGTCAATCTTCTCTATCTTCCCTCTTATTATTTATTGAACCAAAACAACCAAAACCCCTTCATTCATTCAATTTTTTTTTTAGAATAACAACAAATGGAGGAGAACAAGAGCCCACATAAGAAGAAATCACGCTTTGGCTTAACCGTTGGGGACGCAGGTGGTATTGGAGGGGTGGTTTTGTTGGGTGGAAGCTTGGCTGTTGCAGGTTTGTTGGCAGCGTTTACCATCATCAAGAATAAGAATGGAAGACAAGATGGCAAAAATGAGGACCCAATTACTCCGTCCAACCAAAAACAGGATGGAGGTGGGCTGAGTTTCGTTATTCAATCTCCATCAAAAACTGTGCAGCATCAAAATTCATGGTTAGTATTGAGGAATTAAGTAGGATTTTCTTTTCTTCCTTGGTTAATTGATAGTGTTCGTGTTTTTGCAGTCGCACGAGCCGTGAACCATCAAAGGTTGCAATAGCTGTCCCAACTGATTCATGCGGATTGGTCTCTACACATACTTTGCCTTTGGTAATTTGTCCCTTCAGGGAAAGTATTTTAACTGTTCTCTCTTTCAAAACAAATTCTGATTAAGCAGATATTTCGTGTTTTATCAATTTTTAGGCCATCGATTCTATATGATATATCGTGAATTCTTAGTAGTTTTGTATAAATATCATTGTCATGTGCTCCCAAAAATAGGAATATTAATGTATTGAGTAATTTGGTCCAGGGAGATAAACCTCTGACGATTAATGATGGCAAAGAAGAGCATTCTAGCAGTTATCATCAAGAGATCTTCGTCTCTGATTATTCAGAAGAAGAGAGCACTGCATCATCCCTCGAGATTCTTAACACTGAAGTCGCTTTGTTGCCAGTGTCTGATATCCCCCCTTTGGATACACCAGAAAACATGAACAAGGATGAAGTCAGTGAGAATTTGCAATTGATAGAGACCACTGAAGCGAAGAAAGGGGATGAACCAATAGTAGCAGAAAAATTGGCAGTTGAAGAAAATTCAGCAACGCAATCAGTTGAAGAAGAAAATGATGATGATAGTACCACAGAACATGTCATAGAGAAAAAAGAAGAAAATGATGATGATAGTACCATAAAACATGTCATGGAGAAAGAAGAAAATGATGAAGATATTACTGCAGAACAATTCAGAGAGAAAGAAGAAAATGATGATGATTGTACTACAGAACAAGTCATAGAGAAAGAAGAAAATGATAATGGTAGTACTACAGATCACGTCATAGAGAAAGAAGAGAGCGCAGAAGGAATATTGGCATTGGAAGAAAATTCACCAGTCCAATCAATTGTAGAAAAAGATGATGAGGATGTAGAGAAAGAGAATGAATCAATGGAAACTGAAAATTTGGCACCTGAAGAAAATTTACCTATCCTATCAGGGTTAGAAGAAGAAGAGGAAGATGATAAAAGAGAAGAAAATGTCACAGAGAAAGAGGAAGAGAGTTCAGAAGGAGAAGAAAATGTCACAGAGAAAGAGGAAGATAGTTCAGAAGGAGAAGAAAATGTCACAGAGAAAGAGGAAGATAGTTCAGAAGGAGAACCGTTAGTCGAAGAAAATTCACCAATACAATCAACTGAAGAAGAAGAAGATGAAGACAACAACAATAATTATGATTATAGTATTGAAGAACATGTCATGGAGAAAGTGGAAAGGAGCTCGGATGGAACAGGATGCTCATCAATGGAATCCAATGTTGAGGCAATTTGGCCGGCAGAGATGCTAGAGGCCTTCTCAAATGAGCTCAAAGAGATGAATGTCAGCAACCAGAATCCAGGGGAGAAGATAGCAAAGCCAGTAAATCACGGAGCCTTGGACTTCAAAAGTGGTGGGAATATCTTCAATGAAGGTGACTATGATGGAACTGCTGAAAATTCAAAAACCATATTGCAAAAGAAGGCTACTCAGGAGCTTTTAATGGCGAATGCTCAAACAATACACTTACCATCAAGAAGACGGCGCATTTGGGTCTGGTCAGTGTTGATGTTAGCGCTGCTGATACTACTTTTGCATATTCATCAAACAGCTATGCTTGATATTACTTATCCTGATCCTGTCATGGTTCCATGAGCTTAAAGAATTGTCATCAAATCTTTTCAATAGGGTTGGGGGAATAAAATAAAAGTGTCAAGGTGCTTATACCGCTTCGACGTTGTTGTCGTGTGTGACGTATATACCACATACCAGCAACTGTATAATTTCAAGTCTTTTCTTCTGATGCTATGACAATTTTATATTAAGAGCTAATGCTTAATTGCATATTGCTATTAATTATTAAGAATCTAGAGATATTACACAACCATGGCGTAGGACATTTCCGTTCTGCTCGGTAGTAACTTTGAGAAGAGTACTAGAGAATATGAGTAACATGACATTCTTTTTATTGATAATGAAATCAATTAAAAAAAAACTAGCGCCAGTGTTAAAACCTCCATTGCAAGCAAAACCGTTACCACTATTGCTCATGCCGCTAACTGCTCCAGAATATGGTCACCCAAACATTAATTTTGAAGTTTCTGCAGTTCTTATGCACATGCACCACATTTGCCACATCCGCTTGTTATTTGTGAAAGAATTCTGGACAATAGATACAATATGCAAAGGCTGGGCTTGTTCATGACATAATACAAAGAATACTGCTAATCTTTCTAGCATCCCAAAGTTTTCATCCCAGGTTGTGTTTTCCTCTATTAACATGCATATGATAAGATGATATGACAAATATCGGTACATGGGATGAAACATCACTTAGAATAAAGAAATTTTAGGATACTACTTGGGACGTGTAAAATTACTCTATTACAAATGGAAGGGGAAATTTCCTCTGAGCCCCCAGATAAATCTTGGAAAAATACTTTACTTCAAACTTTTGTTAAACTAACACTTATCCCCCAAAAATTAACATTGTTTTCTCCAAAATTAACACTTAATCCCCAAAAATCTAGGAGTAAATGTTAGTTTTTGATTAATTTTCGGGGGATAAGTATTAGTTTAATAAAGGTCTGGGGTTAAATGATTTTTTGAAATTTATCTGGGGGGTTATATATTTCTCCCAAATGGAAGGCCTGAAACTATTGTCCATGCTCAGTGATGCATAAGAAAATCCTCAAAAGAGGAACTGCAACATAAGATCACTGAGTGCATGTGGTGCAAAGACAAATAGAGAAATCAACCAACGAAACTTTACATATATCAAGAGATCATACATTGTTTTGTATATACTTTACCATCCTCTGATCACAAGTATCTTTGCAAGTGTATACCCAATTCTAACTATCACTCTTTTTTCTATATACAGTGCCCTGAATCCACATACTTATGGCTGGTTTATTCTGTTACTAGAGTCCAACGAATAGATGAGAAATTTGTAACTAACTACCCAAAATCTATCATGAAAAGCCAGGATCTCAGAATTCTGTAGGACAAAACTTCATACCCAACCTTGCAATTGCTGGGTGAACACTAGTTCGGTGCACAGGCTCCACTGATTGATTAGCATTCAAGAAATTGATGGTTTCCTGTGGAGCTTGGCCAGCTGCAGCCAATAGACCATCCCAAAACACCCAGTATTAGATCAACACTTGAGCAAGCATTAACCTGAAGGGGAAGAAACAGTTGTTGTTATCAGGACAAGACGGTCATATTGCATTAAAAAGAAAAAGGTAAAAGAAGAAAGACAAATATAAAGCAGTAACAAACTAGAATTAATGAAGCATTTGACACCCTACCAAACTCTCAAGATTCCCTTCAACATGAAACAATATGACAGCCATTCCCCTTCCTCTATCAACTTCAGACTGAACACAGAAAGTGCAGGTATCATAAGTAGTGCATAACCAAGCACATGACTAAAAATTTAACAGACAAGTTTGACTATTTGTTGAGTAAATTTTGACCACTCACCACACAAGAACAAATGCTGATGCCTACAGCTGCCAATGCCGTTGTGACCTCAGCCATCATGCCTGCAATTATTGTAATAAATTAACTGTTCATTATAAACAACCAATTGAAGGAAAGATTTAGGTGGAAATTTAAGTCGCATTATGAGTAGACAATCAGATCTAGAGCAGCAGTTGATATCTCATTTGAAGGGTGTGAGCAAAAACAGTCAATGTGCTTTCATAGCAGGTAGCATGATTATGTTCATGAACTATCCAGCTCAAAAAAGGTAGGGAAAAAAGCCAACCCGAGATCTGTTACGACATATTTTGATTGCATTTCTGAACCAATATCTCCAAATAGAACTTTTACAAGCTCAATGCTGCCTATTAGTTCCATGATTATTTTTAATGAATGAATATTACCTCTTCGATCTATGCATACCACACAAAACCATTGAATGGAGTGCCCCTCAAGATTGTGCCACGCAGCAATTTTACTGGCTTTCCATTTTTCTAAACCAGGCAAGACTTCCTTATATGTTGGAATATTTGCAGAAATCATTTTGGCAAAACCATTTTCTTGTGATGACAACTCCCCCTTGACCTTTGAACTGGCATGCTGCACATGCTTGTTATGTTTCCCATTGACCTTAGGGGCCCAAATACTTCCATTGTTAACAGGAGAGATATCTTTAGAACTTCTAACTGGAGATGACAAGTCAACGACATTCATAAGGATTTTCTCCCACAGAGATCTGCTCTTTTTTGAATGACCTGAGAGCTCTTCTCCTTCACTCTCCTCTACGGAATCAGCAATAAAGTCACTTACTTTATCTGCTGTTATTTCGGCAGCAGAAATTGAAGCTTGCTCTTTTAGAAACTAATCACAAGATGAAATTTAGATTAGAGCAGACAAACATCCTAGAGAAATAGGAATAAGAAAAGGGGAGAAGGATGGGTAAAAATAGATGATTATAGAAAAAATCTATGTTCTAACTAATTAAACTTACTTTCATAATTTTGTGTCTGGCACAGCGTGTTTTAGCATGTTGCAACCACTGCTTATGTCTTTGGAAAGCTGATTTGCTAGAAAGTGCCTGATAAAACAAGAACTGAAAGTTGATTATGGTTGCACACTGTAACTAATGATGAGTCTATAGGCAACCAGATGAACTTCCATGATTTGAAAAAGAGAAACTAAACAAAACGCAAGTAGCATTTAGAACATAATAAAAGTGTTATTGACTTTTCTATCGCTTGGTAGAACCCATTAGATTAAGTCACTAAAGTTAGAATATATGACTTGTTCTCTGTTCTATAAAAACCAATTGATCATTTACAATATGAATCATCAAAAGTAGTTCGCATGAGTTGCACTGGTACCCACAAAACATAATGACATGCGCAAGCTAGCATGACAGTGAACACAGCTAATGCTATAAACAGACTCTAAACTCTTTTTTCACATTACTTTTCAACTTTGTAAGAAAAAAAATGACATCTATATTCTCTAAGATACGTTCAAAATAGAGATCTAAATATAATACTTAACTCGAAAAAAAAGAAAAGGAATTTACAAGTTCTATCATGTATAGTCAACAAAACATGAACAGTAAGGCAATGACTACTAACATTATAGGTGATTATCTCCACAACTTCAGCATTGGCAAGCACGTGTGGAGGAGAAACAAGATTTCCATTGACCTGCAATAAAGAAAGTCAAGCAATAAAAATCTTATTCATATTTTCATATAAATTTTTGCTTTAGACTTCTAGGTCTAAAACAGGATAGAAAAATGAAAACCATAGCAATCAGAAATAAGAAGAATACCTTGGCAGCAACCATCTTGTTACCAATTTCAGTGTGTATCATATAAGCATAGTCAATCACCGTTGCTCCTTTAGGCAAATTTTTTATCTGTGCATATAATAAGATAAATTATCAAGAGCACAATCAGCACAGTCCAAATCTGTGTATTTTGATCATCATAAAAAAGAGAAGCAATCGGCTCTTTTACCTCTCCCCTGGGTGTAAATACAAAGACACGACTACCTAAGAGATCTCTTGTGATGGTATCTACAAATTCTCTAGATGTCATGTTGCCAACAAATTCCTCTTGCCATTCTCTAATTGCATTAAGCCAGCTAATCTGGAGGAAAGAAAGGACTTCATCCATAAAATTAGCATCAAAGTTAGGGGACTTAGAAAAGATTTTAAAAGGCATCTCTTTCAAGGATGATCACTAATTATAATGTTACGTCAAGGTAAAGGGGTAATATACCCTGAGTGCAACGTTTGCATTGTTAAGGCAGACTGTTTTCCCCCTTGAACTTCTACCATTTGGCATTGCATGTCCAACTAAACCAGTGATAAATACTCTCCCACTATAATGAGCAGCAATCCCTCTTTCAGCTATAAGATCCATCTCCTCAGTTCTTATCTGCCAGGAAAAGACAAAAATTTGCAAATAAATATATTTCAAGTAACCAAACATCAAATCAGAATGATGTTATGACAATTCAGTAAATAGTAGCAGTCAAAGAAGAGAAATAAGCACATAAAAATATGTATAAAAATGCATTCTCATGGACCAGAGAAGAAGGAATATGATAAAGAAAAGATTATCTAAATTACCTGAACTTCCAGTCGAAACATGCTTTCATACAAAAATGGAATGACAGTGGTATGAAGACTTTGGTAGCCATTGGGCTTTGGGGTTGCAATGTAATCTTTCATCTATTAGAAAGGATAAACCAAAATTAAATATCAATAGTTTTCCTACCATAAGAACAATTTACTTCAAGATTAAAAGAAAATAATGAAAAGAGAAAAGAAAAGGAAGGAATACACACAGCTCGAGGAATAGGGGTCCAGATTCCATGAACCAACCCAAGGACATGATAGCATATCTGCAGAAACCATATATATGAGAGAGCCATATTCTACACCAAGTAGAGAGTTAGCTAATAGATACCAAGCTCCTCTGGCATGGGTAAAGGATTCACCTGCTGGGAACTGCACAACGGCCCAACTCCAACACATAGCTTCGGTTTTATGATAATACGAAGCTGGTTATAATGAAAAGGGAGCAATGTATTAACAAATGAACATGAACAAAGAAAAGTTTCTATACAAAAAAATTATTAACATATGCAAGACAAATAACAAAACAAACCTGTGCAATTTGGTTAACCTCATTGATTGAACCTTTTGATTTGAGCACAGCTTTATAAATACTGCAGAAAAACAACAAAAAGCTTCCATTTAAAATCTGCCCAAAAGTATTTCACCAGAAACAGATGCTGAAGGCATATTTTATCTCATTATTATATCTACAGAAGAAACTTATTTTACTCACTCAGTTAAACCCCAATAAGAATCAACTCAAACATATATTACATGCAGTTGTAAGATATACAAATATCCATGCATAATAAGAATGTTCACCAGGGAAGCTATATATGTGAAGAACATCAAGTCAATTTATGAGTGAAGCTTCACCACATGGTAACAAATCCATCCAAAGATCCATTAAATCACATTGAAGGACACAAATCAAGAATCATGTGCTCAACATTCAAAAAATAAGCTGAATAAATGAATTAACAAATGCTAGAAGTAAGATTCATGGCTTCACCTGTAAGGCTCCTTACATACAGAGCGAACTTCGGTTTTAATAGTCATAAGTTCTAGGAATTGATCATCCTCAATCTTCTTCACCAAAATGTTTTTTGCCTAGTAGAAAAGACAAAAAATTCAAAACAGACTTAGCTTGAGACAAAAACTTAAGATTCATAAAAATTTAAAAGTTAACACTGATAGTCATGCCAATCAGCCCGTGATAAAAAGAACTTCTGCACCTGTCCAAAACTATTCTTTTAGGAAAAAAAAAAAAAAGAAACCAAAGGAGGTAAATATTACCTCCTCAAGTTCTTTCTCGTGTTCTTTACAAAGATCTGCAACTCTTCTTTTGACCTTAGCATAATCTTCAGGATTTGTGTACATGAAGGATAGATTTTCAAGTTCAGACTGAAATAACAGAATAATCAACCATAAATACGATGCAATAAGTACTTTAAAATGAAAAAATCTTCAACGCTTGGGCTTCAGCTAAAAAAGGAAGACAGGAATATAATATCATTACCACTTGCACATAAGCATAAACACACTAATGCAGATTAAAATCAAGTGAAAAATGATTCATATATGGCAACTTTGAACATGAAACAATTTAATTCAAAACTTACTAGCTCTAACAATATATCCAATTAATAAGTGCAAAATAAAAATCTCAATGGTGAACTATTACACAGTATATTTTTTTAAGAGTGGGGATGATCATCAAATACTCTACTCATCCTGAACAACAAAGAAGTCACGGACTGTTAGTTGGGACCAGATAGAGTGCAATATCTTGGACTATACATTAAATTTAACCTTGGTCACTCTGAACATGAAATCAACTACTCGAAATCTTAACCTGGAAATGGTAATTAATTGTAGAAGATATATTTAACACAAAGTTCAAGACATTTCATGAAAATACCAAAACATTATCCATGCTTCAAAAGCACAGAATATTTACAAGTTTAATGAAGGAGCAGAAGGTTGTACCTTAATTTGGTACATCCCTAACAACTTTGCCAAAGGAGCAAAGACCTGCAATGTCTCCATCGCAATGCTGGACTGAACAAAAAAAGAACAATATTAAAGATCACAACAAAAATGTTCTCTATAACCAAATTTTACTTAACCAATAACATTTCACCTGCTTATGAGGAGGCATGTACGAAAGAGTGCGCATGTTATGCAATCTGTCGGCTAATTTGACAATGATAACACGGACCTAAAAAACAGCAGCTATTTAGTTGCCAACTAGTTTCAACAAAGTTAACAGGACCTCATAAAAAACCGTAGTTACCTCCTCTGTCATAGCTAAAAACATTTGTCGTAGGTCATCAGCTTTAACATCTTGTACTGAATTTTTTTCATTCTCACACTTCAACTTTCCAAGCTTGGATACCTAGTCAGGAAAAGGTTGAAATGGAAACCAGAGAGAGCTCAAATTAATTTGGATTTTTATTTTTTTAACTTAAAACCTGAGACTTGACAACTTGGGTTGCTGAAGAAACTAGACATTCCAAATCAACAAATAAATAAAGCACCTTAGTCTCTCCTTCAACAATGTGTCGTACAGTCGCACCAAACTCCTCCTCTATTCTTTCAAAAGTGACAACATTTGTATCTTCAACCGTGTCATGCAGCAATCCAGCAGCAACAGACTCCCAATCCAGTTCCTACAATAACTTCAAGTTAGATTGCAGAATGCAACCTAAATTACATTCCAAATAAGAGCATAATTTCAAATTTTTGCATAACACACAAGTTCTCCCAGAATGCGTGCAACTTCAACAGGATGAATGATGAAAGGTTCTCCACTGCGTCTTTTTTGACCATCATGAGCCTCAAAAGCCAGCTGTAAGAACCAAAAAGCTAATTTAGATATAACCACCACCTTGAAAGAAATGGCTACATAGGAAGGAGAATGCTAAATTTCTTGTGAAAAGCGAAGGAGTTACCTTAAGTGCATTATGTACCAGCTCCAGTTCTTTAGGAGAAAGGTATGATATCGTGGGCCTAAGATCCTGAGGCAACGGTTACATACTCATAAGTGTGATGCTGACCATGTTCAAAAAATTATTGCTTGTTCGCAGCATGATAATGATTGCGATGCTAACAGGTTCAACAATAGACAATTATACCTCCCACAACCTTTCAGGAGAAACATTGCTGTAAACATTTGAAGGGATGGATGGGGAACAGCACAACTGCCATCTTTTATAAGAAACATTAAGTGAACTTGATCTGAAGAGTTTTCCTAGAAGTACAAAGTCGGAAGAATCAGTGCACCAACCTCCGATATGAAAGGCTTCACATCTCTGAAATGGGCATAAGATTGAATAGTACAAAATATTAATATGTTAGCAAGCTGTCTATGTAACCACCTAAGCTATAACAGGAAAGATCCTTTCCATCTATATATTCTTCTTAGGTGGAGAATTTCATGTTCTTGTTGCTGTCTTTGACTCCAGAAGAACTTAAGAAAATGAAAGCAAGAAGCACCAATAAACAACAAATAATAATTGTCCAATCATGAATTGAATTTACTGATATTTGTAGTTGATGTTATCAATTACACCAATACAACCAAGCCATGACCTCTCCTGGATAATCTGGCAGAAGACACAATTAAGTTCTAATTCACAACTTAATACTAATAAATGGACTAATAACTATAAGACATTATTCTTGCTTCACTTATCATAGATTGTACTGAAGTAAACATGTCATTTAAGTTTCAACAAGATTTGATTACATTCATGTATTTTCTGAATCCTCAATACTTTTCCTACAGCTTACTTGGACGAGTTAAAAAGGTTTTATGAAACATAGGCTGCATATTAGACCAAAAAAAGGGCAATTTATAGAATCCCTTTTATGATACACAGAAAGACTTCCATCCCCAATAACAACAATTCCAGACGATCTGGTTTACTTAGTTAGCCACATCTCAAGTAGAGATATATACACTAATAACATTAAAAATTGAAATTTCAATTTATCTTTCAGGTTATCATTAAGACTTAAATCTTTCCACTAATATGTCATTGATACATTGTCAAAAAAAAAAAAAAAATCATACAAACACAAATATAAACAATTATAGTGCCAATTAAACTCCATTCAGAAAGTTGTCATAACTAATCGAATTTAAGTATTTTTAACTAGTCGACTAATAACTGTACAACATCAAATAAAAAATACAACTCTAAAGTAAAATAAGCTTACGGAATTGATTCGATTTCTTCTCCCATTTGCAACATAGGACGATGATGAGCAGTGAGCAGGATGTGCAGTGCTCGCAAGAAATCCAGTCAAAGCTCTCGGAGCTTTCCAAGCACACGAAAGAACACTACAATCATAATATCTTCCACTCCCGTCGGCTTTCGGTAGCTTGCATATGTTCACGCATTCCACAGACACTGCAGAATCAATTACCACTAAAATCACGCTGCAGCTAAACTAAAACGCATACTCGTATTAGGTTAAGTTAAGCAGGTTACGTTCACATAATTTCCACGATTTTCTCACAATTTTCTCGGTATCCAAACAAGGAGATACACTAACAAGTTAATAGCTGATAAGGAGAAACAAAACGAACCTGACATGGAACGAGCGGAGGCCATTTCTAATGGAAGAGAGCAGTCTCATTGAATCGAAATAAGCATTAAACAATACGCAAGCATAAAGAGATATTGAATCAAATGGTTGGTTCAGCGTAGTTGTTGATTGAAGAGAGCGAGTATAGAATCGGAAAAGCGTTGCCTTTTGTGTGTGTGAAATGTTGGGGGTTTTGGACAAATAAGCGATGGATTTGAAGGAATGAGGTGAAGAAGAGATAATCCAGCGAGAATGAGCTTAGCCAAGGCCACACAAATACCGTTCGATAAAGATATTTGTTCCTCTTTCTCCTCTTTTATAGGTGATGACAGAATTTTTGAATTTCTCTTCCTTTTTTTTCTTGGACCAAAATAATAATAAATAATAAATTTTCTTGGTAATTTCTAGGTGTGATTCCTGTGAGTCGTGAAAGCTGAAAATGTTTTTTGCTTATGGTTGGATCTTCATATTTGTGAAAGAGCGAGTGCCAAGTAGGATGGAATTTTGTGCCCTCAAGTCCCAGGACAAGACACGTTGGCAATAAGCACATATTAGTGCGTTTTGAATGACAATAATGCCCTTTGAAATTGTCCTGAAATTACACAAACCCTCTAGTATTTTGGCCGTGTAGAGTGCGGTTGACTTCATCTTGTGTTCTTGTTCTTGTTCTTGTTCCTGGGTTCCCTAATTAATTTCTTTGCACGAGGATAACGCTTGTGAATACTTTGAATTCTGGATAGAAAAATGCCAATGACTGGCCAATTGAAAATCTGGGTACAGCGTAGCTGTCAGGTCAGGATATCTTTAGGTAAGCCTAATGAGTAATAAAAAATAAAAATAAAATTCACCGAGTGTAAAAAAGTCTTATACTTGATTTTTATGAACAGTATGATTTGACAGATTAAGATTCATTTGGACAACGTGGTGGCATCCGTTCGCGATTGAGGATAAAAGGGGGAGAAGGTTAGGGAAATTATAAGGCAATCTTCAAAAAGAAAAATGTATTATGAAGTGGGCCTAGTTAAGCGTAAAAGTTTATGTAGCACTATCAGCACTAACGGAAATGCTTTAAAGAGTAGAAGACGGTGGCTAATAATTAAAAACGATGTGCTGAATCTAGGTAGTTAATTACAATTAAAATTTAAGGAATATAAACATTGCTTAAAGGCACTACGCTTTGTTGGGAAATTATTACGTAAGTGATTAGGTAAGACGAGTTAGTTCAATGTGGATGTTTAAAGAAAATCACATTTGTGGCAGGAAGAGTACACCAAAAACACAATAAGGTTCTGAAATTTCAACGCAAATGATCAACCACAACCACAACTAAGAGAAGTAATTATGAACGTTTATACTAGTAAAATAGGTTATCGTGTTTAATCTGTAATATTTAATCAAAATATGGGTCCGAAAGCATGAAACAGTCACTATAATTAGGGTTTTAGAATTGTACCCATTTTTGCATATATTGAAAAGGTTTAGTCAATAATAAATTAAAATTTGTTTAAGAGCTGGGTTTGGTTTTGGTAGGTCATAAATAGATACTACGTTATGATTAACTAGATTCTGCATTTCTTTAGAGGAGTGAGCTTCGAGAAGGCTAAAAAGTTAAAGAATGGTCAATGGACTTTCAATTTGTGAGTGGAAGATAAACTAAGAAGATTCTTTATTAAAAAAGTCATAAAGATCAGTGGCTTCTTTCTCCGGGATTTTGGCTGCTACAGTGAGAATATACCTTAGTCTAAAGAAAGGTTCTACTTGCTTTTGCAAATCTACGTGAGAATTGACTAATTTTAATTTGTAGTTGAAATGTCAAATGAAAATGTGCTTCTTCAATGGATCATGTCCATGTGTGGCTTATGAGGAACCGACCGAGTCGTGACGGCACCAAATACTCGCAATTCCCCCGCAGAAATCAGCTGAAGATAAGAAAGGAAGAAAAACTGATGACTAAGGCTAATGGGGGGACTGTATCTTATCTAGTGCTGCGCTTATTCAAACCTGCCAAAAATTTGGGTTTTGCAAGTGTTTTCTTAGAGAAGTTTTCCACCTCAACAAACAAAGCTTTCAAGTTTGACCAGGCCCTCCGTGTTGAGCCTAGTGATAAATCAAGTCAACATTTACAGAAAGAATGTGTATTTCGTTTTGATTAGATAATAAGAAATTTTTAAAAAATGGGTCATGTTCCTGCGATTAATTGCACACATTAAGGAGAGCTAGGAATTGATATTCTCCTTTGAACTTGTACAACAAATCAGAATTTTCAATTCTCGGAACTGTCTCATAAATAAAGTATTTTTTTGGCGAAACCAAAGTGATGTTCACTTAGTACGGCACATTGTTTCCTTATGCTTCTGGACAGAAATATAAAAAATATTACATAGTTCTCAAGGTTCTCCCTTGCTATTACTCTGAATTTTTATTATTATTTTCGGCAAATGTTCATTGTTTTTGTGAAATGAGGCTCTAATGGAATGATACCCTCGATCACTCACGAATGCACAACAGTTGAGCGTGTGTTGCATGGCCTGCAAATATTTATGTAGCTACCTCTTTAAGGACTATAGGCCGGGGATGGTTGTATGGTACTATAATTTTCACCTTTAAGAATGGAAATCACCTGTACGAGACACAGTAAATTGAAAAATGGAAGCAACATAAGAAGTCAATTTATGAATTAAAGAGAAGGAGCTTATAATTAATATATATGGTATAGATTACTGCGTACCTCGCTCATGCTGGGTCGGGAAGTTGCCTTACTTCTGGTGCATTGAGTTGCAGCCGCCATCACTCTGTAAAGTCCGTGCAAGTCGGAGACCTCCAAGTCATTCTCCAGTAACTCGTGGAATTTCCTTTCATGTATCAGCGGTCGAGCCTGCCAATTTTCCGTACAGCATGATAAATAATTCAGCAGCAATATTAGGATCAGAGCCATTTCGGAGGTGTTGATAAGCCACTTGACAAATACTTTGTCAGTGAGGGAGAACTACTTCATCAACACAAAGGAAAACAAAGAACCCAAGAGAAGAAGGATGAAAAAAGTTGCCTACTGACCAACTCAATCAAACTTTTGGCGTCCATTGGTGTACATCTTTTGCAAAACAGCCTTAAGAGAAGAACTCCAAAGGAAAAGACATCTGATTTCAGTAATTTCATTGATTCACACTTCAGTGGATCCTCAAGCTCACCCCTTTCAACAGTTAGCACCAGAAACTTGTTCATAAAAGCTAAATATTCATGTACTTTTTTTTTTGGTAGTTTCGTAAATACTTTTTTTTTTTTTTTTTTTTGTAGTTTCATAAATCCTTCTATGAAATGTAATTTTGGATCATAATCAAGCTTGACTAGAATTGAGTTTGGAAACAATTA
>JANKKB010028467.1:2785-14845 GCA_026225775.1 Bursera palmeri | reverse complement strand
GATCTCATGTACTTCCCTACCCGAAATGCTTATGGTCTCTCAAGTGTTGCCGGAAACATGGAGAAATTTGCTGCCTTGCAGAGTGAATTTGAGATTGTCAAAAAGAAGATGGATGATGATAAGGAGAAGGCTTTACACCTTGAGAAAAAGGTCAAACTTCTCACGCAAGGTTATGAGGTATGCTGTGGTATGCCTGCTTATCATTTTTCTCTGTTGTGGTCACTACAAGTTGGCCCATGGTTGTTTGATGGTCTTATTAATTTTCAGATACAAATCTACAGGTCTATAGCTGTTTAATGCCCTTGTCTCTTTTCAAATATAAATAGTTCATTGCCAAATGACTGTAATGGTTTGTAGTATTTGTGTATCTGAAGAGAAATAAGTTGTGAATTAAACTAGTCACTCTTGTGGCTGTATATCATAGGATTGGAAGATCCTAAGTTGCAAATGTAGCAGAAGATTGTGTTTGATATAGATTTCGATAAGAACAATGCAGGATGGTAGATATGGATTATAAAAGCTGTACAATGTGAAGTCAGCAATCATGTTAATAAAAATAGTGACTTAAGTTTAGAATTTTTTTTATTTGAATATTTATTATTAATAAAAATCAGATCCTACCTCCTTTTTTTGGGTTGACATACTTTGCTTTAGAAACAAGATTTATTATTGTTATGATGAACAAGTTTATTGCACCTTTAGTTAGAATTTTTCCAAGTCAATTATAAAGTTAAATATATATAATTGACAGGGAAGGAACATGGTTAAGCAGTTAATTTAGAAGACTGAGCTTAAGTGGAGTCCGTAGAGTATGAGGATTAAGCCAATATTGAATTTTCGAAATTGTCCATTGCTATCATTTAAAGTCAGATTACGATACTAATTTTTGATATTCCTTATGATCAGAAACGGGCTGAAAATCTTCGGAATCAAATTCAGTCGACTGTCAAACAGATGGAGACTGCCGGAACAGAACTTGAGTGCTTCCAGGCTTTGCAGAAACAAGAGCAGTTGGCAGCATCAAATAGAATAAACGGTCTGTGGGAGGAAGTTCAGAAGCAAAAGGAACTTGAGAGAACATTACAAAAGCGCTATGGAAATCTCTTGGCTGAGCTGGAAAGAGTAAGCCACCTCGCAAATGAATACAGACTACAGGCACAAAAACAAGAAGAAATTGCTGCTGAGAGGCGTTCCCTTGAGGCAGCTGAGGCTGCAGCAGCTGCAGCAAATTTAGCTAATGTGCAAAATTCAGAAGCCTCTGAATCTTTACCTGCAGAGGAACTTCAAAGCTCTATGTCGGTTGAGCCATCTCATTGTGAAAATCCTGGCCAACAAATAGATGCTGCCCACATGGATGTTAATTCAGGGAAAGACCATAAAACACCTGACTTGGATGTAAGTGTATCTAGTACTTTGCTGCCTTCTGCAGATGGGACTCCTGATGTTGAAGGACAGAACGTTACAGAAGCCAGGAATCCAGATGTCTTTCCTGGACAGCAAGACCTTAACCATGAAACTGTAAACGGTGATGGTGTTACTAATGGGGATGCCATGCTAGTTTCCAGTGCGGAATGTGTCAACACGAATTTGTCCACAAAAGAGTTGGAGGTCAAGGACAGTCCGCCTATCCTAAATGGAGATTTTACTAGTTCGGAACAAGTAAACAGAGAATTGGATGGGAAAAAAGAGTGAATATCAAGAGAATCTTGTGATGATAGCATGAAAAGATGCTTGAAAACCTCCCTTGGTAATAACAGTAATCATTTGGGAGTTGTAGAAGAATCATATAATGAGAAATGAGGTTGTCTTAGTATGTTACTTGTGTAACATTTTAGAGCGGTGAACAGGTTATCAATGAATTGTTGCCACGCTCTAACTCTTCCATTCATGTTTTTATTAGAACTGGGCGCATAAGTCCTCCGTTTTATTCGAATGCTTAAAGAGACCAGAAAAGAGCCTGAATGCTTAATTTGGTCATATGTACCGTGTAACTGTTACTAAACTGAGGAACTGTAATGGTCTTGTTTTATGGATAATTGCCCATCTAGCCATTATTTTCAGTTTGGTACTCACTTGATAGGATTAAACTCTTGGGTGTCATCATGAATTTCAGGCTTGGCATTTATTGGTTAGTTCTACCACTTGAAGATAAAAATAAGGAATGAAAGCAAACGTGTCTAACAACTTATATATAATAATTTGGATTATATGGATGAAAGTTTGATTAGGAAATTATCTTTCTTTGATGGCAATTCCATAGAAATGGGCAAGAAAGAAAGAGAAATGGAAATCAAATTCCGCATTGAAGTTCAAGGGAATGTGAACTCGCAACCTCATTAAATTAAACCCAGTGTAGGCTAGTGGCCAAAGTGATTTAAGTGGTGGCAGCTGAGCTGAGACTCCACTCTTTCCACTATATCAACTCAGTAATTCGAATCATTAGTTTATATTTTCTTGACCTGCCATAAAATATCGAGACAAAAAGAATAAATATTTTAGAATTCCAAAAGTAAAGTTACTGTTAAAACAAAAAGCTAAATAGGTATCTTCCATTATCATTCATTTCTAACCAAATTGGTTCATAATCCTAAACCCAAGATTTATATCCTAAAAAGAAAAAGCAGCCTATAAGATTGGTGAATGATCAAGATCCAACTAAGCATGACTGCTAAAAGACAAGCCGAGGCAAGTCTATGTTATCATCCCAGCTAAGCACAACCCAAAAACGCAACCTTTCTTCTTCTCCCTGGATAAACTTGGGCAAGCACTTTATATACACTTCCTCCCACCTTCCCTCCTCTCTCCCTATACGAGTTCCTCAACATTTGATCAAGCACTAGTTGCGTTGCATTGCATACAGGTATGTTCATTATTTTGGTATGACTCTTGAAATGATCCTATCATAAAATTCTCTTACAAGTACTTGCCTGTAAATATTTATACCAAAAAGAGCTTAAAATTGATAGTGCTCTTCTTGTAATTCCGTTTCATGACATAATTATTATCTCTTAACCCTCCATGGGGTTAGATTTTTGGTTTTAGATTTTATCTAACGGGTTAAGTGGTGCTGACGCACGTACGTGCGTGGCCTGTCACCCCATCAATTAAGTAATAGAAAACTATTAATCAATGTTTGACCGACGTTGACTGCTCCTTTTCCACATGCATGGGAAGCCAAAAGCAAATTCTCTCTCGAAAATTTTCAGCCACCACCTAAGATTAAATTCCACAGAAACATTGGAAATGACTAATAAGTAATTTGAAAAAGCAAATTCTCTTTCGAAAATTTTCAGCTACCACCAAAGAGTAAATTCCACAGAAACATTTGAAATGACTATTAAGTAATTGAAAATCCCATTTCATTAATCCGATAATATTATCAAGATTGCTCAACTTTTATTGGCGTACTCTCGGATTTTCCAGGATAGGAAATAAAGAGACGCAAACAGAAAAATACAGTAAGATGAGTTTAACTTGTTCTGTTTCCATCATCTTTGTTGGATGCCACCACACCAACACTTCTGGTCCTGGTTCAGTTCTTTCATGTGATATCCCCAACTCATATTAAGCATTGATTTGACATCTGTACAACCATTACATAAGATAGTTAGAAATCCAAAGTAGGGAAGGTTTGGTTGTGTTACACTAAAAAAGCCACAACACATAATGCATGCATGCATGTCTGATGTGTATATGTTTGTGCTTCTCTGCATATTTGAGTGGTATGGTGTGGTGGGTTCAGTCGGGTTCTTTGTATTCTTCTCCAATAACTTGCAAGTCTATAAAGAAATTAAAAGAGTGGAATTCTTTTCCACTCTTTTAATTTCTGCGCAATTAGAACCTAATTTCTTGCTTAAGAATCTCTTTGGCAATATTTTCTTCTTTTGTTTTATGATTCCTGGTGGGGTCCTTTTGATAAAGATTCTTGAGCTGCTTTCACTGTTTTTTCATCTAGTATATTCTTGATTCTTCTTTATATTTGCGCATCTTCTTTTGTGGGTTGGACTAAAATTCTCTTAAATTCATGCATGTTTCCAGAATATAAATCGACTGGCCTAGGGGAGAAAATTTTTTGAAATCAAGTAGAGAGAAAGAGTTTGGAAGCACAAGGGAAGAAGAAGGGCTTGAGAGGTGTAATTAACCTGCTTTCTCTCTCACTTTCTCCTTGTTGGGTCTAATTTGCTTATAATTTCCTTGAGAATAGCTCAAACTGATTGGCATCATATCATATCATATTTATATTCTTGGCTAGTGGACTTCGGGGACAACACCTATATTTAGGATCACATGTTTTGAAATTATACTCTGTTTCAGAGTTCAAAGATTTTGGTCATACTAAATCAGATTCTCTTCAATTGGCTTCTTGACCTGTTACGTTCCTTAAGGGGCTAAAGAAAAATTGTTTTTATTATTCATTTTCAATTGCATGTGTGATTAATTTTATAGTTAATTTTCTTTTCCCATCTCAGTATAAATTGTTGGTTTTCTTTATTATCACTTGATTGCTTTGTTAATATTGTCCAACAATGGTGGCAGAAAGGAAATTTTTTGAGCATTAATTTATTTGGAATCTTGATATTCTTTTTTCCCCTCTTTTGGAATTGTAGTCTTTAAGAAATGGAGAATCAATTGATATGTAATTCTTTTTTAATTTTTTGTTCTTGGACCTGTTTCAGCGAAAATGGTAACAAGAACTGTGGATCTCCGGTCAGATACTGTCACCAAACCAACTGAATCAATGAGGGCTGCTATGGCAAATGCTGATGTTGATGATGATGTATTGACTTATGATCCAACTGCCTTCCGTTTGGAAACAGAAATGGCAAAAATTATGGGCAAGGAAGCCGCTTTATATGTGCCATCAGGCACAATGGGCAACCTCATTAGTGTTCTTGTCCACTGTGATGTGAGGGGGAGTGAAGTCATTCTTGGAGATAATTCTCATATTCATATTTATGAGAATGGAGGCATTTCAACAATTGGAGGTGTGCATCCAAAGACTGTGAAGAACAACAAAGATGGAACAATGGATATTGATTTAATTGAAGCCGCCATAAGGGATCCAGGAGGAGAGCTTGTATACCCAACTACTAGGCTTATCTGTTTGGAGAATACACAAGCAAAGTAAGTGTTATATATTCTTGGAAATTTGTAGCATGTGCTGGTATGTCATTCATATTGGAATTTTTTTGAATAGTGTTTAAACAAGGTGAATCTTCTATAATGTTTTTTCTTTTGGCTTTAGCGGTGTTGGAACTGGGCTATTATGTCAATGGTGTGCATATATAGCTGCTCATCTAATTGTCAATTCTTCAATCATGAAAAGATGGGTGCATATATAAATGAAAATGGAAGCAAATATTTTGAACTTTGTAGGTGCACTCGATTTCTTTGTATAGGAGTGTTGGTGGAGTTATTATGGGTTACATATGAAAGTACTTATGTTTGGTGATGTGACATCTAAAACGTATTGCTATTATCTGTGTTCTAATTTGTGAGAATGTAACACATAATGGAGGTTGGGTGCTTCTTCAAATATTATATTGCAATTTTATATCTTTTGGTGAATATTACATTACTCTTGTTGGTTGACTAGTGAAATTGCATTGTTACTTATCCTCCAGTTTGATCTTGAAAAGAAGGAACAAAAGACAAAACTGAAATTATTATTTATCCTTTATGAAGGAAGCGATTATTGATCATTCTTGTTTCTTTCTGCTTATAATTAAATAGGTTCTATCATCTATGAATTAATATCAGTATATGAATACTCCATTTACTTGGAAATGCAATAGATAAGGAAGCTATTATGTTTAGAAATTGTTCATACAAAATGGACTTCAACTCTGTACAAAGAATGTGCCATTATCACTAACTTGGATGACACTTGTAACTGTACTTAATACAGGCCTTTTTGAAATTTGAAGTGTTGAAGCAATGATTTCTCTCTTGAGGAATGCAGCATATAAATATATATTTTTAATGGTGACAATAGCTACCTTGCCTTACATAGAAAATACAAATTATGATAATAGCTTCCAAATTATTAAATATCATCATTTCTTCTTACCGGTGAAATTCAGAAAACTGATCTATAATGACTTTACTGTTCTGTTTTTTTTTTTTTGGTAATATATTTAATTATTCTTTTGTCTTTTTGTGGTTCATAATTCTTATTAAGTGTTATTTTAACTGCAGTTGTGGTGGTAGATGCCTTTCTGTAGAATATACAAACAGAGTTGGAGAGCTAGCCAAGAAGCACGGTTTGAAGCTTCACATTGATGGAGCTCGCATTTTCAATGCTGCAGTTGTGAGTAAATTCTTTTTCTTTTCCATATTTCAAGTCTTTATCACTGCATATAGTTGAGAGACGAAGTGGACGGATATAAACCAATACAAAAATGAAAGTCTGTGGATATTTTTAGAGAAAGAATTGAAATATCTACATTTTATGTAGCAAATTTCCAGGAATTATACAAACTGCTTGATTTTAGGAGGCAATTTCATAATGAAAAGCTGATTGAAATGGTTAATCATGTAGAAGACTAAATGCCTGGTAATTAATATAAGCCACAATATTATGTTTAGATGGATGTTTGAGACACATATTCTCTAAGTCCTTGCTTGCATTTCTGGATGTTACCGACATTGCTCATCGTGCAAGTTTGGAACTGTTCAGAAAGGGTTACACATGTATTTAGTTTATCTTCTTAAGAACTACATTAAAAGCTTATAATAACATGGTAGTTCTTTGTGATATGAATTTTAATGCCAGAGTGAAAATATTGTATTTGAAAATGTGGTTTTGAGGACACACTTCAAAATGATACTATTTAGAGATCTCACTTCAATGTTGATTACTATCAAATTTTCTATTTAAAAGCTTCAATAAGATCATTTCATTTAGCATTTTTCGTAATTGAATTGACTCTATTTTCTGGTGCTCTGCATTTTAAATGAGATTAAATGAATTCATCAATCATCATTTAGTGGCTTTAATTCTGAGACTTCAAACATCAACTGTGTTCTCATCATACAATACTTATCTCTGGATATGCATAGCTTTTCATGAAAAATTTTTGAGTATCTAATACACAAAGATTTTCTCCCAGGCACTTGGTGTTCCTGTTAATAGGCTTGTACAAGCTGCTGATTCAGTTTCGGTATGATTACTCAATTTTGATGTTACTAATTAGTTTCATTTTTTTAGTTTTTATTGGTTGACATGAGTTTTATTTCATAATCTATCTGCTTTTTGTGGCAATCTACATCTGATTCCGAAGAATCATAAGTTTTCAAATGACATACTTGGAATAAGTTATTACATTTTTTCGGTTCATATCATCAAAATATCTCTACTTTCTTCACACATTTCAAATTTTTGAACCAGGTATGCCTATCAAAAGGCCTGGGTGCTCCAGTTGGTTCTGTTATTGTTGGTTCCAAAAGCTTCATTAACAAGGTAATGGTGAAATTCTGCAGCCAAGATATTATAGCTCTGTCTTCATTCCACATAATTTTGGTTTTCAGCATTTCCCTTTCTGCTCTTTAGGCTAGAAGGCTCAGGAAAACCTTGGGTGGTGGAATGAGGCAGGTCGGTATCCTTTGTGCTGCTGCTTTGGTTGCTTTACAAGAGAATGTTGGAAAGCTTGAGGGTGATCACAAGAAAGCGAAAATGCTAGCAGGTAAATAATTCTCTAGTGTGTAGTGTACTTGCTCGTAGGCACCTATCTCTTTGGTTTGATTTGATGAACAGCATTTCCTTTCTAACGCTTTGTGTTTTCAAAGACTACTCTTAACTTTGCAAGTTATTGGATCCCTTTTGGTTGCTTCTATTTGCAGAAGGATTAAATCAAATTAAAGGACTAAGAGTAGATGTTGATGCAGTGGAGACCAATATTGTAAGTTTCTACTTACTAAAGTTCGAAAGTCTTCAGAAGTTGTTATGCTATGGACACAAGATTGGATATTATCTGGTAGAATTTGTTTTTCCATCCAGCAAAAAGGAAAAAGGAAATGGAACTAATATTTTAAATTAGTAGCCAGGCCTACTTCAACTTGTTTTACCAATAGTTTTTCTCGTTATTTTCCTTTATAAAAGAGTAAACCAGATATGAGTACTGAATCAAGTTAACTCCATCTAGGGTTTTTGGTTTGCTATAATTTCAGTTACTGTTGCTATAACCTTTTTTGGGGTTTTCGGAAGAAAAATACGTATTTATATGCTTGTTTATATTATATGTATTATCAGTTATATTTTGAGATCGTAGAGGGCTCAAAAATCAAAGCAGATAGTCTATGCAAAAACTTGGAAGAACATGGTGTCCTTGTAATGCCAGAAAGCTCATCAAGGTATGCCTAAGAACTCAAAACATCATTTAAGATATACAAAATATCTACTCTGAATAGTCTTTCCACAATTCTGTTTGAATGTTAAGGTAATCACTTACACTTACCCATGTATAGATTCAAATAACTAAAAGTGTACCTAGTTATTTCTTTGTATCAATATTCTGGACTTCATTATATTAAATTAATACAAACTCTAAAAGATTTTTTAGGTTTTAATTTTTTCCACCCTAAACTTCATCAAAATTGTCCTTTTTTGCTGATTTACTCTATCTTTTGCAAATATGTATCTAATTTACAAAAATCTCTGTTACGCCGAAACACACAAAACACAAGCAAAACACAACGCAAGAAAACCAAAAACCAGTAAACGAGATTTATACTGATTCGGATAAAAAATACTAGTCATTCACTATGAAGAATCAGAGAGTTACAAAAGACGATTACACAAGATTATAGAAATATAAAACTTACTTTCTTCTCTTTCTCTTTTCCTTTGTCTCTCTAGAATAACTCTCTCTCTCTCTAGAAAAGGCCTTTTCTCTCTTTTTTTTCTCTCTCGTTTTCTATCTGTCTCACTTACGAGAAGAATAACGTGCCATAGACAAAGGGCAAAAGTGAAAGAAAATGACCTAAATTGGTAGGTGTCGGGTCTGCGCAGTGGCGCCATTCTTCCCATGCCGTGGCATGAAATCTTTGACTTCCAAACTGCAGGTTAGTCAGAACAGTGCCGCGGCGTAAAACAATATCCCGCCAAGGCACCAACTTTCTGGAATAACAGCACCACAATGCCAACTCTCTGGACAACCGGTGCCACGGCGTAGAATCAAGTCGTGCCACGGCGTCATCTTTCTGTTAAACCGTACCTTGACGTAGATCCATATCGTGCCGTGGCACGAGATCACTTCACACCTAGGCATAGAAACAATGCCCAGCCCTCTGAGTTGATTTACACTCACAATCTCTCTACTATGCAAGTTGCCAAATGTCTCAATTATATCTTCCCCTCCACCCCAATGTCATCTTAGTTTGTTGCAGTATACAAGCCTTCGTGTTGGTTAATATCTGATGAATATCGAAATATATTGCATACCAAATCCAAACTTCTAACCAAAATATCATCTTAGAATCATGGCTGTTAAGAGCTATGGCTATATATTTAGTGTTTATATCTTTTATCTGTTGAATAATTGTGGATTATTTTTCATTCTTTCAGGATAAGAATTGTCCTCCACTATCAAATTTCCACAGGCGATGTGCAGTACACTTTGTTATGCTTTCAGGTAAGACACCAGTTTGATCTCCACCTCCTGTTGCTAATTCTTCAACAAGAGTTGCAACTTGCAATTTAAAATTCCCCTTTTACTTGAATATTGCAGCAAGTTTTGGCAGGAGCACACGAAGAAAATGGAATCTAGTAGGGGAAATTACTATCTCACTCCTCCTAAAAGGCACTTTAATATGTTCCAGCAAAGTGTTAAAACTTTAGCTATATAGTTACCATTAAAATCAGTCTCCTCGTCAAACTTTGTATCTTTATTATCATAATATTCTGGATCTTTCTTTACCTATTTCATATTTAGAATATTTGGCAACCTAATTCATCCATCATATCTGCAGACAGTGATTTCGAATGATATTTTGCCTGAAAAGTAGGACCAAGCAAGGAATAGAAATACATATTCAGGTGCTCAAGTAATTACCACTTAAAAAAAAACTTGAGTTAATTAACAAATAAAGGATCCAAATAATAGTAGTTTTAAGGCCTCTAATAAAACATGTTATTATAATCTGGGTTTCAAGCCAAGAGGTCTTCATGATTAAAGGTACAATTTTTTTATGAACAGACAAGCATGTTTTGCATGTCTTAGACTAATGCTGGGAGAACGGTAACGTGATCAAACTTTGTGCACTTTGAGCTGGATCTATTTGGGCCGAAAAGAAATAAAATAAAAAAAGTAACACCATGGGCTTCCAAGGTGTGGCTCGTATTGGTTTATGTCAGCTCGGTTTGGTCTTAAAAATCGAGCGAAGCTTATTCTTGGATTAGGTATTGTGGGCTCAAATTGGATTTGATGATGGGTTTTTAAATCTTAATATAAACATATTTCTTGCGGCTTCACTTACTCTTACATATGGATGTTCATCAGTAACATGAACAGAAGCGGAATTAAATATGGTTGTTGTTGAGAAGATGATAATGAAGTAAGATTTTCTGAACCAATAATTGACCGGTTTCTCTGTTGACTCACTCTATTTTACACCTCTAACTTTAACTATACATATATAGTCTTGTTGCTTCCAACCTATGCAATAACATATAAAAAGTTGTTATGTTGTTAAATCATAATCAAATCTGGTAACATTATCCAGCACTGACTTTAAACAATAATATTACTGTTTTCTTGTCTTTTCACAGAAAAGGTAGCAGTATTGCAAGTTGCAGGATAGTGGGCTCCATAAGTACTACCACAAACTTGTGATCTTAAATTTGGATACTTTTGGGATGAATTTATTTGTGGTAGTAGAAGTATGACAGAAGAAGAAATAATATTTTTGAGGAATGCATTGAGATGAGTTGAGGCTTATAGTACTCCTCTATCGTGTTCAAGTTTCACCCCAAAAGATAGGAGAGATTTCAATAATAATAATAATGAACATGTAAAAACTATCAAAACTTGGGAACAAGTTCATAAAACCCTTTTGTTCCCTAAACATGATACAGCTGAGGCCAGGGTGGGAAATAGATTACTTTTGCAGAGGTGATGAATTATTGAATTTATCCATTTTTGTGTCTAAACCCACATGTGGCTTCTACTCTAATTGGAAGGTGAAACTGTTGAGTTCTTGGTTTCAACAGCTAGATGGCTAGCTACGTGTATTAGCTAATCCGAAGCCTGGACCACTCTGCTACAGTCTTTCATGTAACCCCATTTGCAGGATTGAGATTCCAAATGCAGGAAGTATGTTCCTTGCTCTAAGTGGAAGTGCACAGTTTTCCTTTATTAGTATTACTACACATTGATATTTGATGCCCCATTTCTTGTGCTTTATTTTATTTCTCTTAGTTGACTATCATGCTGCCTATCCCTGTAAAATATTATTGGGTTCACAAACATTCTCAACTTCCAACCAATCCCACTCCCAACCCTAGACAGACTCACATCACCAAATAATTAATAATAACTTTACATATTAAATAAAGTAATTGTAGCCTGGATGAATCCCTTTTTTTTTTTTAAATTACTTTCTGCAACCTTACAATTACTCTAGAAACTCATTAGTTTAAACCCTGCCGTTGCCTTGGCTTCCTCAGAATTTTATTATAACAAAATTTTTCACTTGCCACTTCATACACCCTTCCTAGTTATTGAATAATATTGCTACTGTATCTGCAGTAATAATTGGATTAACATTGTAAAAAGAAAGTGATATTTTTCGATGTTGTTGATTATTTTTTTAGTAGATCTTTTATTACTTTTAGGAGGCTCTCTGCTGATTAATTACTAAGGTTAGATCGAACTTATCCAATGTCTATTACATATTCATATGATAATTTTAGTTTATGTCATTTTTTTAAAAGAAAAAAAAAAGAAATAAGAATAATTTAATATGTATTATGCAACTTTTTCTTCTTCTTTTTTTTTTTTGGTTTCTTTTATGATGCTTTTTAAAATTTCATTAGTTTGTCAGGAAACCATGTAAAAGCAT
>JANKKB010028466.1:0-14843 GCA_026225775.1 Bursera palmeri | reverse complement strand
ATATGCAGAGGATCCCCACCGGATAAAATAATGAACAAAATTTTAAAATCTGAAAAACATTTCTTAGCATATCATGTGTCACTCTTACATACATCCAATGGTGTTTGACAAACAGTGCTATCTACAGACAGATGTACATGCAAGCCACATTGGAAACGAGAAAACAAAAATGATACATATTATTGTGACGTACAAAGAAAGGAAAAAAATCATTTTACAGAAGGAATACAGAGAACTTGTTAGGAAATGAAACTTGGAAGCCTCTAGAAATCATTCCTTTGCAGCTTCTAATTTAATTTTGCCCAATGCATGTTGTGAAATGAAACCATGGATTATACCAATCAAATTACTCCTTTTTGACTTTAATGGAGATGCAAATGGTATTCAAAATATAAACCAGCAATAGAGATGGACAGTTTTACTTTGGCAGCATCCCAGAGTCGCACTGTTTTATCAAATGATGATGTTGCCAGCTGGGTTGAATTTGGCCTGAAGCGAACATCAGTAATGATATGACCATGGTCATCCGGAGTGCATTCAGTTTGAAGAGTCTCCATGTTCCAAAGAACAACCTACTGACAAAAATAAAAATAAGCATACACATCATTTTCTTCCTTTATACGATCTCAATTATTCATAGTTATTTTTCTGGCCACTGAATGAAAGATTAAACAACAAGCTTCAAACACAGATTTCAGTGAAAAGTTTCATAAACAACACCTAAAGCGGCAGTAAAGGTTATGAGAATTTGTACAAGCACCTATCAGAAAATTGAAAATTCAACTGCTGAGCATATCTAAATCTAAGTAATTGAAATAAAATAATAAGATATATCAGCAATGAGTTTGTTTATATTGAAAAATAAAATTTTAAGAAAAGCCCTTCAGTTTCAGTCATTTTGACATTTAAGAAATTTATTCCTTTAATAGCTTTCAATACTACCTTTGCTAAATTTTAATTAGATTTTATCCCATTTCACCAACTTTACGAAGCTAGTCTTAATCTATTTCTAAATGTTCTAGTGGAATAAATTTGGTAAGTCAGGACATTTTAAAATGGTCATTAAAATATGTGAATCTCAAACAAGGAAAATTATTATGAGAAGAAGAGGTATCACTTGAGTTAAATTCACATCAGTTCTGCAAGCAGTTAAGAATTTGACTCTATAGCCCCTAAGTGACAATAGAATCATAGCATCAATAATAACGAAAGAGAACATTAAAACTAAATGTAACAAGCCTCATACAACTTAACATCAAAGTGGAACATCTTTCATCCCAGATTCAATGAGCAACACAATAATTTTGAACAAGTCAAACCGCTATAAAACTAACAAATGACAACATTAAGTATGAGACATTTTTTTGATAAAAATAAAATGAAAGTAACATATATTTGATAATTTCAACTGATTCTCTATTTATTAAGCTGTGTGGAGAATAAGCTGTGTGGAGAATCAGATATAGAATTCCAGACAACCAATAACTTCAAAGATTCCAGTCATACTGTGTGATGCGTAAATCTTTTTTTAAATTAAAGATTTCCGATTTAGTACGCAATGAAGATATAGACAATTGCACTAGTGTTTTCCATGCTATCTTCTGTCACTAGATCTTGTAGTACTATATCTGTATCATAAAAGTATCAAATTTCCTAGTGGCAGTGTCCGAATTACCAATCTGAGAACAATCCCAAAGTTGATCAGCAGTTGGCATACAACTAAACTGAGGGAGCAAATTCAAGTGTTCTAAAACACGGGTTGGAAAGGATGATCTCACCAGTTCTATGATCAACTGGTCCTGGTTAAGCTTTTACAAAGTTTTGAGGTTTAATTGGTGCTTGAGACACTTGTAAACTTCTAAACCAAATGAATCAAGAAAATTGTTAAAAACCAGACAAGTTGTACTTTATATGAAAGAATTAGGAGGAAATGCAGGCCTCAAATAATAGATAAAATGATAAAATGGCGGTTGCAATGGCATTCGCTGACCATCTGGATGTAACTTGTTTGTCATTATGATTGTCATTCTTCATTCTTCCAATTGCCAAAAACCTAATCCTCAAACAAGAATTAATATTTTGTATGACATTCTAGGACATAGAAAATAGATAATTCTGGACTATATAACAGTAAGAAAGTGATTTCCTTATTGTCTCAGACAATATGTAATTTGAAATTTGTCTTTCTTCTGGTGATACTTGAGGATTTATATTCCATAAATTAAAAACAATAAAACCATGTTTTCTTATCGATAATTCCAATAAATGTTTTTGTGGTTCACCATCTATCATGTTGGTTAAGTCTTTTAGTTAAGTCTTATTCATTTATTCTTCCTTTTATACCAACAAATTGAGACAAGATCTAACGTGTCACTTAGTGCTTGAGTATAAAAAATAATAACAATATTATTCATAATAGTGCTTCCTTTTATACCAACAAAACAAGCATGCCTCACAATTTTGAAAAGACAAGTGTACATAACTTTTTATACACAGAGTTTTAGATTTTGCTAACAAAGTAGCCGGCATAATACCAACAATCATATTCCTATTGCCAAGACTCTAAACATATATTTTATTCCTTGCAAGCTACAATGCATTATACCTTCTTGTCATGCCCAGCACTAGCCAATAACTTTCCATCTGAAGAGAAATGACAACATATAACTTTGCTATTGCTTTTGCGAATTGAACTAACTTCATTGAAGGAGAAACCTGAAATGCAGAAAAGAGCCCTTGCTTTTGTCAATCAAAACAGTCATCATTGCTAGAAACATGATATCAAATATTACCCTTGGAAGTTTCAGCAGCTTGTTCAGAAGGGTTCCTTTTCAATGTGCCAAACAAATCCCTTCCATCTCCATCATCTTGTGACAGAAAAGATTCCACATTATCATCTAAAGAGCCAATGTCTCCAAAATGTTCCATGTCTTCCTGCATTTACATAAACAGACTTTTAAAATGCACTTTTGGGCTATTAGAGAGATTCAGACATAATATTTCTGCATGAAATACATGTATAGCATATGAATAAGATATGGGAATATTTCTTTATGAAGGATCAGCAAGACAGAAAGGATTTCTACTTTGTGTGCCAATAAGCATACTATATCATACAGACTGGAAATGACGCGTGTTCAGGATCTCTAATTGTTAACAACCTGTACCACTTTTAGGAATGATATCTACATAGAAAGGTTATCAGGATATAAGCATTCCAGTAACTCAACTTCTGAGTGCAACACACGACACTACATCAACCCCACTTGATAGATATAATCATGAACAATTTATCTGGAGCATCAATTTTGAAGAATTGCACTTACATTGTTCTGAACTTATTGATGACTTATTATAAGGATAATAATCACATTAAACAATCAATAATCTATTGATTTTCCAGGTTTGGTTAATAGCATGGAATAAGAAACTGTTTGGGGCCCTAAAACATTTCTTATCTTACAAACCCTGTGAACAAATGTAGGGTTGTCAGGAGCAATATAGATTTAGATATTTTCTTCAAACCTCTAGGATATGTATGTTAAAAACTTGTGTGAATACATACTAGCTGGTTTGTAGATGAAGCATGACCACCTGTTCCATCAGAACCATACATCATTAAACCTTTTGGCATGTTACTGACATGCTGCAAGTTGCCTGACATAGCAACTCCATCACCAGGGGTATGAGTTGACGGAGTTGACGGTTGAGAGTTTGGAGAAGGACCAATCGTGTTTCCTGTACAGGTACTATTTGCAGCTCCAGAAGAAGAAGGTCCTTTCCTTTTTCTGTTATTCTATAACACCATTCACATAAAATACTCATCAATTTTCAAGACATCAGAGAAATAGCCATCACAAGTTCATTAAAGTGGTTCCAATAGAATTTTGTAATTGATAGGACTGATATAGACATGTCTGTAACCAAAAATGCAGTATAATTCAGCGTTTCTAATAGGGAAAGAGGATAGCAAGTTTCATTCTTTATCCCACTAGAAGTAAACACAACCTGTTGAGTTTGTTGTGGTTGCAAGGGATCTTGTTGTTGAGAGGAAGACTGTTGCATCTGCGGCATATTCATCTGCTTTACATCACAGATTCAGCATAGAAAAAGTTAATCATAATGCACACCAGGTACACCTCACGACAGATTAAATACTCAAGACATAGCATATATAACTACTCAAGACAAAATGCTCTAAACTCTCTAGTTTTCTGCATACAAGAGTCTAAGATCCCTAACACAGTTTGTTGCCAAATCCAATAAGTGAAGATGGAGGTAACTAGCTCAAAATTGGTCAGCCAAAAAGCTTTTTTACCATTGATTGAATAATAGGAACCATAATTCAATTCTCCGATTCTCCCTAATGGCTTCCAACTGACTTCAGCCAGGTTTGTAGCTTAGGTGCCTAAGTATTTAGAGTTTCAATGGACCTTCATAGTAAAATTCATCATCTGTACATGCTGATATACATCACATTGACTCTATAAGTGAAATAAATACTTGTCAACATAAGAAGCAAGCATTCAATCTGAATTAAAATAACAGTTTTACATATTGCAGAAATTTTCACTTAAAAGAGTCTTCTTGACAATTGACATATTTGGTAATCCAGCAATTACTAAAGCTTGAGCTGAATTGTCTAGCTAAAGTTGAAGCTGAACAACTGATGCATTTTCCCATAAAATTCATTGTGTAACCACTAAGGGAGGAAGATGCAAATGCTTTATCAACCTATCAAGTCGCCCCCAACAATTAAATATGAGGCTGTGGATATATGTACCAACAAGGACACTGTCTTAAGCAATCCCCTACACATGGACAGAATTTCTGTAATTTTGGACTACATTCCAGGAATTATCACCACTACTAGAATTAATTTACTTTTGATGCCATGATATCAAACACTTCGTATGCATCTAAGACACAACACCAAAGTTATGGCCTTGCTAGGAACAATACTACTCAGATTTAAAAAAAAAAAATGTGACAAATATGCCCCATTCACACAAAAAATATAATCATAACAGGTTTTTCCAACGCAATTACCAAAAAGATGCTCACATGGTCCGTTATAGAGTGATAAACAAAGGAAAATGATGAATGAGTAACAGAATACTTTATTAATGAGCTAAACTATATAAATAGATATGTTTGTATACATTGTAGTAGTAATAATGGCCAACAGAAACATCATTAATCATAACGCTCAAACTTGTAGAAAATGGTCCAACAATAATCTTTAAACCCAAACGCAAGCCTTCACACAAATGGCTACTCTAATTAATGGATTTGTCATGTGGATCCAAAAATAAAGCTAACTTACTTTGTGCTATAACAGGACTAACAGGATGGAGAGATTTTCAGAATTTAAACACAAGATCTCATGGGATAAATCTGCAACACCATGTTGGCTTATAGTGAAGGCCTAACAAGAGTATCCAAACTCTAAACACACAACTTCACATGTATTGCTAATTTTAATAAATGAATTGTCACATGAATCCAAACCAAAGCAAGCTATAATTAATAGAATGGAGAGATGATCAGGATTTAAACACAAGAACTCTCGGTCAAATAATCTCACAGATCATATGTTAGACAATTAAGGGCATAAGAATGATGCTTAAATGCTTAACAATACTGATTACAATGACCTTGCTTGAGAACATATGAAATTGGAGTCTCTATATACCTCAACCACTCATAAAACCAGTAATTAGATGGCTTTACGCAAGGAAAAACTCAACCATGCTTAAAAAAAAAAATGTAGTACTGATGAATCCCCACCTTTGCTAAAGTATTACAGAAAGAAGAGAGGAAAGGGTAAGGCTAGGAATTAGGTGTGTTGCAAGGGTAAGTTAGGAAACATGTAATAAAATGCAATTAGTGGGCTGGAAGTTAGTTAGAGAATGGTATTAAAAAGGAGGTCGGAGGTGCACAGAAGGTATGCATGAATTGTAGAAGGAAAGTGATAAGAACCTTGGGAGAACCACACCCCAAAAGCTAGCTATTGAGGTGGGAGAGCTCAAAGCCTTATAAATCCCACACAAGAAGCCCATACTTCCAATGTGGGATTCAAGTCCCATACCTTGCAATTAGGATCCTAACATTCCACCACGCTCCGCAGCCCCAACGCCCAGGCAGGCTGGCTGTGCACTAGTCCCTTGACTAGTCCATGGCGAACACTACAATGCTAGCGTCACCACCTGCGCCACACGATTGCAACTGGGAGACGTGATGTAGCMTCTGATACCAATTGATAAGAACCTTGGGAGAACCACACCCCAAAAGCTAGCTATTGAGGTGGGAGARCCCAAAGCCTTACAAATCGCACACAAGAAGCCCATACTTCCAGTGTGGGATTCAAGTCCCATACCTTGTAATTAGGATCCTAACAGAAAGTTGTTACAGGGAGGTACTAGCCCTCGAAGCTAGATATTCAATACAAGTTTTTGCAATTATTCTTAATGTTCTTCTATTGCTTCCTAAATTTTGTTCTTGTTCTATTCTTATCTATTCAACTTAAACACAGAACCCTCAGGTCCTAACAAGTACATAGCATGATCCTGGTACATTTATTTCAAGGCTATGGTACATTAACTGGTTTTGAGAAGAAAATCTTACTTTTGATGAGGTTGATTGCATTGGTGAACCTATAGAACCATCAGTAGCTATTGGTTGGCCATCTTTAGCATTTAAACTGCCCCTAGGTAACCCCCCAAACCTTCGAGGATCCATATCCCCATAAATTGAACTGGCAAGGTTGCCTTGTGCCTGGGCCTGTGCTATGAGTTGTTGTTGCTGCTGTGGTAAAAGCTGAAACTGATTTCCACCTGGTAGGAAAGGCTTTTGAACTTGTGCACCTAAACTTGGCCGAATTTGTTCAATGCCCTGTAGCATTCAGCAAACCGTTGGTTCAAAACAACCATGCAAATGTATCCAATAAATCTCAAGGACAGATAAAATCAAAATAGAACTTACAGTTAATGGCCACCCCTTCAAAGGAAGACCACCAACTCCAGGGTTCAATCCTTGAAGAAGAGAAGGCATGAGATTAAAAGACATGAAACAATAAATAACATACCCATGATTGCATTGATATCACCAAAAAAATGTCATTCAGGAATCCAACTTGGAAGAATGAAAAAAAAAAAAAAAAAACAATCNATTCAGGAATCCAACTTGGAAGAATGAAAAAAAAAAAAAAAAACAATCTAAATATAAAAAACAAATATATATAGATATATATATCAGCTAATCTTCCTTGTGGGGTGCCCATTATATTTTCTTAACTTCAAGTTTCAGTACAAACGAGGTTGCAATATGGGTTTTAATTGTCACACTTAATGAATCATTAGTCTTACTAGACTTAAGAATATGAATCTGTTATTTGTGGGAACTCTTTCAATTCAACGGAGTTTATTCTAAAACTTTAATAGAAGCTAAAACCTCCAGTATTAGAGTGCAGTTGCTAAAAAACAATAGACAAGATTGCTAGGTTTTTATACGTTTCTCAGTCTTCTTTAATTATCGTCATTTTGCAATCAAAGTTTTTCACCAGCCTATCTACATTCTCCTCAATTTTATATACATGAGGTATCATCTATTCTGTCTTATCTTTTTTATGTGTTGAAGTTTGACCCAAAATCAAATGCACCTCCACGGTTTTGAGAACACTGACAACCTGCCATGCTGTGTGCATTAGGTAGTTTAACATGCTGATTGTATTTGACTGATAAAATTCCTTATTATCCTCTCTTTTGCAATCAGGTATGAATTTTACCAATTTAACTCAAAATTTTTAACAAGTAAAATTTAAAAATGAATAAAAAAAATGATAATACCCTTAGATAAAATAAAATAAAAACAAGCAATTTTATCTCATCACTTATAAAGTAAAAAGTAAATGGATATCTTTTACTCGTAAAGAAAATAAAACAACAATAAAAAATTTTTAACAATGAAAGCCATGTCAAGGTACTTGGCTAAAAGATTTCTTTCAGTTTATGTCTAAAGAACTGCATAATTGACAAACAAATAATCATGATCAGAAAATTTCTTTAATCTTTCTTCAAAGAAATCAGTGGTCAAGAACTCAAATATGAAAAATCTGCTGATTTGTTTAAACTCTTCTTGGCCGTGAAATGAAAGGTTGGATATGGTTTATGTTTGTGGGATTTGGTGGTGAAACGAGTAATGATGAGATTTTTTGAGTCCATAAAGAGAATATCTAGTTAAGTTTTTTGTTTCCAAACCCAAGAAGGACCCGGGGAACACAAGTACACTTGCAATGAGTAGGTTAGGAAAAAAAAAACTTTTTGAGTAGGGGAAAAAAAGAGAATTTTTTTTTAATAATTTTTTTTATTCATTCTTGTAAATTGCTATTAACCTTGTGTTGTATTAATAGCCAAAGAGGTTTACAAAACCACAAGGTCTGCTTGATTTAAAGCTATGCCTAGTGATAGGTCAACAAAATGTGCCCGTTAATTTATTATGAATATTCCTTCCGTTCTCATTATCACCATTGTTTCCTTTTATTGATTCTGTTAAAAGCCAATTAGGGAAGCAGGAAATCTCATATTTCTTTAAACTCTGCTCTTTAATAAGCTTTTCCTTACATGATATACATAGTGCAGCAATGTCAAAAACCCGGTTTTACAAGCTTCTTAGCATAGATTCTCTCAAAATTCAATCCATAAATTTAAAATCAAAACACATCATTGAAACTTTTCTTATGTAGATAATATGTGAAACAACAATTTTCTCTAACCATGTGTATTTTATAATGACTTACACAGTTAATTTAAAAACTCGGCACCACACCACTTCGCTTCCTATCTAAGTTCTCTAAACCTGGACTAGCATCACCTTCATAAATATTCTGGCCGTCATACTTTTAGCAGAGCATAATAGAAACAGTCCCTAAATTTACAAAATTTTTGAGACAGTAATACAATCAGACAGAAAAGATAGACTAAAATTGAATTTATAAAAAGCAATACTGTTTCATCTCCTTTAGAGTTTGAAGCTGCAAGTTTTCATGAATGTATAATTGATAATTTGGTTAATTTCATTTTAATATACATGTATCGCTATGGTGGCCTTTTCCATTGCAATTTTGAAGAGTTTTCTCATAACTTTTAGTCCTTCGGTGGCCTCTATGGTGTTGCACTAACTATTTAATTAAATATGAATAACATTGTTTAAGGTTATTTTAATGTGTGCCCTAATGGGTGCTTGTTAAGAAATAAATATAAAACCACAAATAATAAATGTGATTATTCTATTTAAAGTAATATTTTTCGTTAATAAATGCTTTTGACTTCCTTCAATGGTAAGATACATTTATTACTTACCATTTTAATATTCTTACATGTGATAATGTACTATAAAGCAAATTTTACCTGTGTTTCCTAATCCAGGCTTTGATTGCATGATTCCCTGACTATAAAGTGAAGAAGGATCCATAGGCATAGATCTCTGATTGGCACCAAGGTTCATTTCACCTTTGATGTCCTAAATAGAAGATTGACAGCTTAATAGAACTGAGAGAAAAATAAATAAAATGAAAAAATAGCACAAACATAGCAACATGTTTTCCAAGTAGTTACAGGGGTTTGTTGAGATCGTGCCTGAATTTGCTGCAATGCTGCAGTGACACTTCCATGATTTCCTTGGACCAACTGACTGTGTCAAGAAAGAACAAGAGAATCAGCAACTTACAGAGAACTAATAAATAAATTAATCAAAATTGAAGATAGTCAGAAAATTTTCCTAGAAAATTTTACCTGGGATGATTTGTTGCTGATTTCAGAAGGGCCATCCTGGCATCAAGAAGTGGTTGTGATGTCTCTGAACCTACCGAATTCCCCATTGAATTTGTGTGTTTCATACGTTCTTCATACATTTTTGCTGCCAATGCACTTGCATTTGACTGCCCTACCATTCCTTCAGAGTTCACAGCATTTACCGGCCCACCAAGGGATGGATGACTTGGATTCCTTTGCTGTAACTGAGCATGACGCATTAATTGCAACTGCTGCATTTGCATTTGTTGCTGTTCTTTTGCTTTAATTTGTTGCGCCTGCATGCCAATATATAGCAGGAAAGGAAGAAAAGAATGAAGTTAACATAAGTTTCTAATGGCAGGTAATAACACTACTAGCTCTGATGTTTAAGAAGCCACCTCTATATATGAGGCAGCAGCCTCAGAATGCTTCTCATTTGTCCTTGCAATAAATATGTCCCAGAACACAGACCACCATTCAAAAAGAAACCCTCCAGGAGCATCAATTGCTGCATACATAAGTTAGATGTTAAATAAAATTCTTGCTCAAAACTCACTCTCAAAAATACTCCAATATTTCTTCCTTTTTGTGGATAGAAACTGATAAATCGAATTAAAAAAGGAAAAAAAATTCTGAGTTACATCAGTGGACTAGTTGTCATCAAAGATCAAAGAAATCAGGATAATGGTAATTGGTAACAAAATCTAAAGCTGTGAGACTCTTATTTTATCCTGAATCAAAATAAACCAAGATAAAAAAACATTAACTCAAACCCATTCCAAATTAAGATGTATAAAGACGAATGAAAAGTCTTAAGAAGCCCAAAGAGAAAATTAAGTCAAATCCTACCGATAACTCTCCACTATTATCTTCTAATTCTGCCACTCCAACTATAATTATTTCTTTCTAGCCAAAATAACCAAAGAGGCGTAAAACTACACGACTTCAAATAGTTTTAAAAGTTCTTTTTCCTTTCTGAGAGGCAAAAATAATCCACTTTAATTACACGCTAAATTGAGGTACCATTCATGCAACTATAAAACAGGTATCAAATAAATAAGCAGGAAATTCATATAAATCTAAATTAATAAGTTGAACACTATGAATCTATGATTTATCCCAGAGAAATGCTATAGAAACAAAAGTCATAAACTTTACAACCTACACAATTAGCATGGCCATATCTCACATTTCAAATGTCATGAACATAAAAACTCTTAATTCTGCTTAATTCGTAGAAATTGCAATATCATTTCTTTATCCACAAGACAATATCTACCACACATATTAACATCAAAATTCAAGTAAAGATATACTTGTATAGCTCAATCTATTACCTACTGGATCCGGGGCAACTTTCCCTTCATTCATGAAGGACTTGGCAGTGGCATGCAACTTTTTCTTCACCAAATAGTCATAAATATACACATCAAGCCTAAAAATTCAGAAAACCAAAACAAGAATAAGACCCCGTCTGGACAAAGCAACTGAAGCTTGCAATAAACAACTCACATACATCTTATCTGCCTCCCAGTTACTGCTTTGCTGCGCCATCGTTCCGGCGGCGCAACCAAACACAAACACCTACTCAAAAATCAAGTAATCAAAATCCAGTTCCCCAATTACAAAAAACACCAACAAAATCCAAGAATCAACCATTTAAAAAAAGAAACTAAAAAAAACCGCTCAATAACTAAAAAATCACAATTCCTACACTGCGTTCACGTAAATCTCATCAAGAGAATTCAACTTCGAACTCATAAATTCAAGAACTATAAAACGAAAATCGAAAGCGAACTAAATTGATTAACTAACCTTAAAAACTAACCTTAGATTCAATAATTTAGATGGATCAAAGCCAACATTACCAATCTTCAGCTTTCTTCAACAACGATCTCAGTAGCTCTTGTATTAATCAAACAATTCTTTCAAGTGAAATTCAAAATAAAATTTAAGGCTTGAAATCAAGTTCAGATTCTTCTCACCAAATTTAACAATTAAATAAAATGATAATTTAAGGCTTCTGATTTATTCAACTCTGTCTCTGAGTCTAAGTCTGAGCTGAGCAACAGCTGGAAGCTAACCAGCTGCTGAGGGAAGGCAAGCGTTTGAACGGCTTCTCGACTTGATTTCGACACGGAGCTAAGATTCGGATTACTAAGCTCACGTTTGGCATCCGAACCTGAGTCTGAGCCTGAGGCTGACGCCAGCCGGCATATTTTATTACACTTCAGCCTCCTAATCTATCTTAACATAACCGGAGCCCCCTTTTTTTTTAATGGGGTAAATACATAAACATCTCCAAGGTTTAGCCTAAAAATAAACTCACCCCTATTATTCATAAAGTAACATAAACATCCTATAATTAGAAAACACGGGGGTCTTAATATAAAAAAATGGGATCTTAATATTACTAAAATATCAAAATGAAGGTCTTTTATTACTTTATGAATAATAGGGGTGAGTTTGTTACTTAGACTAAACTTCGGGGGTGTCTAAATTTACCCCTTTTTTAATTAATAAACAACAAATTCTTAATAGGAATGTAGCAAAAAAATTAGTGGTCAAATTCAATCAATAATAAAATTTAAAACCATCTTTAAAAATAAAATTTCAAATATTCTGAATTAAGGGTAATTTTTGTTGTAAATTTTTTAAAAATTTAAGGGTACTTTTATAAATTACAAATCTATCGGAGTATTCGTTCATTTCAAAATTTTCTTGAAATCAAGAGGGATAATTCTTAGTCCAATTTAGCTCAATATGTAGTTCTATACAATCTAATACAACGTAATTTTATTTGAAGAATAATTACTACATCATTAATTATAACTTTTTATTTATTATTATCTTTTATAATGATCTTTTGTTAACTTAGCTAGTATGAATTTGATTATTTAATATAGTAATAATGCTACTAATCTTTGGGATGAATGCTTTTAGGATAAATTTTGAGAATTGTAGTAATACTCTACTAAATAGTTATGTGTAACATTAATGTTTGGTTCTATATCAACTACTTTCTTGTCCATAGTTTTCACCTTTAAATCTAACTATTAATGTTATTGACTTGATTAAAAAGAAATTTACCATTTTTTTAAGAAAGATTCTTTATAAATTAATAAAAATTAATCATGCACATGATTAATGTTAAATTTATTAAACACACATAAAGTATATAGTTTAATAAAAAATATTATTTTATCAAAATTTATGATAAAATCAAAATAATAGAATTAGATTGCATAAATTTTCCTTCTCTTTTCTTTATTAATTTTGGTAATTAATTTATGTTTATTTAGTAACTTAATTTTTATAATGTATTGGATGGATTTTTATTTTTTTACCAAAAGAAAAAATGTATCAAGCAAATAAAGGGTAAAAAGAGTTTATGCAAGTCAAAGTCGATCACCAATTAGATTTAAAGTTGAAACGATGAAAAGTTGGGATTTATTTGATGTTAAGCAAAGTATTGGGTTTAACGTATCAACTATTAAGCCCAAGTTAACTGACAACTGTTTTTTGCCGTACGTGTGTGCAGGTTAAAATGTGGCCGTTGGATAGTGGGGTCCACGGCCGTATCACCAGATCACGCCACGTTAGATGTCGGCTTACTAACTGCCTGAAGAAAGGGAAACTTTTTTCCTACGCCCCCTGAGGTTTATTTTTATAACGAAACAAAATGTTTTAATAATTATTAAAATGCAATGATTATTCATTTAATTCTATTAACGTCCGTTTGATTTGAACTCCAGAATCATAAATAAAATCAAAATTGAAATGAAGTAGAATAAAAATCAGAATGACTATTCAATTCTCCTGTTTGATTCAGTATAGAATCGGAACCCAATTCCTGTGGAATGTGGGTTATAAAAAGTTTGGAATCGAAATTAATATCAAAATTTCAAATTACTCCTTGTAAAAACATATAAAATAATAATAATAATAATAAATATCTATCATTGTAATCATAAAATATGAATTTTCATCTTTCTTGCACTTTATTTTTTTAACTTTTATAAAAAATATTATAACATTTTTTTAATTTATTAACTTTTTTTTAATAATATAACCTTTTATTAATCTTTTTAAATATTATAACTTTTTTTACATGTTATAATTTTTTTAAGTTATTAACCTTTTTTTAAAATATTATAATTTTTTAATTTATTAACCTTTTATTAAAGATATTATAATTTTTTATTTGTAATTTATTACCATTTTAAAAATATTATAATTTTTAAATTTATTTATATTTTAAAAATATTATAATATTTTTTTTAAAATAGAAATTTTTTTAAATTATAAAATAGTAAAAATAATATAATATCTTTTTAATTTATTAACCTTTTTTTAAATTATTATAACTTTTTCAAATTTTTAATTCTTTAAATATTATAAACTTTTTAAATTTATTAACCTTTTAAAATATTATAATATTTTTTTAATTTATTAACCTTTTTTTAAATATTATAACTTTTTAATATATTTATCTTTTTTTAAATATTATAATATTTTTTAATTAATTTTACTTTTTAAAAAAATATTATAACTTTTTTTTTCTTCAAAAAGTGAAAAGTCTTGCTCTTATTTAATTCTAGTCATGAATCAAATTTGATTCCCAAGGGGGTGGGAGGGAATGGCTTATTCTCTTTCTTGGAGTAATGCGATTCCCATTCCCAGACTTTTTATTTATCCACTAAACAACAAGAATAGAAATACTTCATTCTCATTCCCATTCTCATGTATAATTTGTTGGATTCCATTCCTAGGATCATGCAATTAGGTGAATTTAAAACAAGAAAATGGTGAGAATTTTATCTACTCCTTTGCAAATTTGTTGGCTTCTTTGTGACCAAAATTTGCCACCAATTTCTATATAAATACAAACACAAGCAAGTTAGCAGTCAATCTTCCAATGGTGTGTACTTCTAACACCTAAGAATTGACAATTATTTTGCTAGAAATAAGGAAGAAAATTGCAGCAATTTTTCTTCAATGGAGGAGAGAGCATTCGGCCAAACAAGAAGAAGTGGAGAGATGATGTGTTTT
>JANKKB010028464.1:0-14839 GCA_026225775.1 Bursera palmeri | reverse complement strand
GTATTTACCCCTATGATTTCGTCATTGAATACCAAAAAAAAAAAAGGGCAGAGAATGGGGGCGGTTGATGGACTCTCTAGAATGTATGAAGAAAACTCGAAGATGTTACACCACTATCGCACAGAGGGCACGACATAGGGAGAATTACAGGCAATTCTCCATTTCATTCCAAAATGGGTTGAAGTACTCTACAATACAAAAATAGGTCGACCTCGCAAGGTTGATTCGTGTTCCTTTCTAGTTCCTTTCTAATTATATATAATATATTGACATTAATTATCTTTTTTGTCCATAATATATAGTATGTTAATATTAATTATCTTTTTAATTAAATAATTTTTATTTTATATTTTAAAATATAATATTATAAAAGATAAAATATAATAAAATGATCTATACATAGGAAATATATTTTAATATAATATTTTGAGTGAGAAAAGGTATACGAAAAAAAAAAATTAATAAAAAAATTATGAAAATGATCTCACATCACCGCTGCCATCTTCCCTTCTTCACGAATATCTTTCCTGAAGTTGGTCTAGGACTATGAAGACAGGTCTTCCTTCCTCCCTTTGCTCGATTCCTGCAGTTTGGTTCTTCTCCAGGAATTGAAGATCTCGCCTTTCTAACGCTTCTTTATTCAGCTTGTAATTTAGGTTCTAGGAAGCATCAAAGGTACAGATCGATGTTTCATTATTATTAAAATAAATTACTCCCCTAAAATTTATATTATTAATTGGTGAATACTTGAATTAATTTTAGCAAATAAATTCTAAATTGTAAGTTTGCTAGACTGTCAATATGTCATCATTATGCAAATTTATTTTTTCAGAAAAGTAATCAGTCATCTGACACGTAGAAGTTGGAGCCTTGGCTGCTTCGCCGGCGCTTGTCACTCCTCAAATTTAATCTCGCCCTCGGGAAAGAACTCTTTTAGAGCCCCGCGAGTGAAACGTCCCTGTAGCGCAGTGTAGGCAGGTGAGTAAACCAACAATGACTGACCGCTCATGTCCACAATTCAATGCAATCTAGTGTTGTTACTGTTGTATTGAATATGGCACGGCATTCGAAGCAATTTCTATCCCTCTCAGTTTCTGAATTCATTTTTCTTCTATCTTCACGTTTATTCTGACCCAACTTAACTTCGTGGTTTGACCATTCCTTCAATCTCATTACGTCGAGGTGTCATTAGCTATGGACAATTCTTCATCATCTCCTTCCTCTTCCAGCTCGTCTAGGGTTAAGGTTAGGGTTTCAACTTCTTCCTCGGCCACACCCGACTGGTCGACTCTCCCAGACAACGTACTGTTCTCGATAGCAAACCATCTCCACACTCGAATCGACATCCTTCGTTTCCGCGCCGTTTGTACGGCATTTCAATCCGTAGTCCCTCTGCCTCCACCTTCCGCATTCCCCGACCTCCAGATTTCTTCCCCCGTCGACCCTACACAGCATTTCCGACTCGCTGAGACCACTGTTTACGCTATTGAGCCCATTCACGACATCTCCAATGCCTACAAAAAAGGAACAGCTACGAAAACATGGATAGTGAGAGTGAAAGAATCCACCTCCGGCAAGGTACGATTCCACGATCCGATCTCTAGATCTTTCTTTAAAGATCTTTCCAAGGAGTTGCCCAACTCCTTGAATTTGTTGGATTACCGGGTTAAAGAAGTAACCAAAGCATACATGCTTTACAACAGGGAGCCCCTTTTTTTCGAAAAAGTGGTTGTTTCCAACGAAAATGATGATAATTTTGCGATTATGGCTATATATGGTAGAGGAAAATTGGCTGTGTGGAGAAATGTAGACAAGAAATGGTCGAATATTGACCTGGGTGATTCTTCGGATCATGATAATTTTGTTGATGTTATCTTTCATAATAACAAGTTCTACGCATTTGAGAAGTTTGGTTTAACTATAACTGTGGATATCGAGTCTTTGTCAATTACTGAAGTTGCGTTTCCGGAGTGGGATAATCCTTATGATTTTACTGGTCCACGGTACTTAGTCAAGTCTTTAAAGGATTTGCTTCTGATTGTTGACGATCCTCTTACTGGTTTCTGGGTTTATAAACTTGATGAAGAGATACGTGAATGGGTTGAAGCGGAGGTAGAGTTGGAAGATAGAGTGTTTTTTGTGGGAAGAGAATGTTCGTTCTCTGTTGCAGCTAGAGAGTTCTCTGGTTGTAAAGCTAATGGTCTTTATTTTTGTAAAAAAGTAAAATCCGCTGACAATTGGAATAGATACCCTGGAAAGAATGCTTGGATTTATGGGATGAATGATGGTAGTACACGCCCCCTATCACGTGTTTCTGGCTATTCTAAAATTTTCTGGCCTCCGCCAATTTGGTTGCAGCAGCCTTCTATCTTGGCTGGCAATGAATGACTGTAAGTGGTTTCTTCTTTCTTGTTTAGATAGGAATTGGAATTGTATGTTACTTTTTATGTTTTGAGAAGTTAAATGTCTCATTTTTGGTGGATTAATTTTTTAGTTGCTTTTTCTGTATTATGATTTTAGTTGTTTATATATTTGGCACTAGTTTGCGGAAATCTTGCCTATTATGCTTATGCTCTCACCAACTATGTCCTAACGGGCTTGGCGGTGACTTGCACTACCACTAGATCAAAACAAAATGGCCTGTTTCTGTTTCAAATCAAATAGAAGTAAAGGCCCCTGCCAAGTCTTTTGGCGAAACGGAAGGTGTGGCTGCCACCATTCTTGGCGCAATTTGAGACACGTTGTGGCTTCTTTTAACTGGCATATAGGGCTTTGCCCCATTGTGAAATAGGATAATTTTGAGTCTCATGGCACTCTTTAAGTTTTTTCTAACGTTTTAAATGAGAAAGATGGCTGGTGGCCAAAAACTGTTTAAGTTAGATTACTGGGAAAATACCCTTGTTAGCGTTCTGATGTTAGTTTAAATTAGCGGAAACTGTTAGTGGGAGTAGTAGGGATACTTTGTATGAGTATTTGAAACTATAGGGGGACTGATGATTAAAAAAAATCCTATAGTTACATACAGCTGATAATATTTCCTTAAAAACTGAGTGCACTTTTTGATATATATATTTTTTTTACTTACTCTGTTTGACGAAGTGTCAGTCTGGAATTTGCCACATTTAAAAATTGCTATAATTTCAATTTTAAATTTCTTTGAAATAGTTTAGTCTTTGCATGAAGCCTAAACTATTTTCTCATGCTTATTGTGTTCTTTAACTTGATGGTAAAAAAAATAACTAACCAAGCAAATTTGACTGTTTTAGGGGCCTCAATTTTTGTAGGCTTTTTTTTTTTGGCCCCCTTCAATATTATGAAAGCTATACGATTTCATTAGTTTAATCCATGTAATGATCCTTTTTTAATGGATTAGGCTATACAAACAAATTGCATGACAACCTTCTCATATCTGGATGATGGTTTTCTAGTGTACTTCTTTCTTGTGACAGATTATTTTGTTTGGTGTAATTTCAATGGTTTCCTCTATTTCTGTTTTAACAAGTCTCAAGTTATGAGTTCTTTTCAAATGTCAAGTTGTGAGATTAACGATGTGTGAGAGTGATACTGGAAATACAATGTCACTCATTGCATTGTGTGCCAAAGTTATGAAGAGTGGTATTACTCATTATGAGCTTCAACTGTGATGTCATACCATTGGTGCCGTATGATATCTAATCAACTTGCAACACCCTTCAAATCAAGGGTAATGCTAATTGTTGATACTGTTGACACTAAGACTTTAAGGTGGGAAACAGTAGTGTTATCATCTGCTTTGGAATGAGAAGTTCTTAGTTCGCCATTATTCCCTAGCAAGTCATTCTTCCTTTTGCATACACTTCAATTATCTTTGTTTTGTCTTTCTTTTTGCTCATTGCAAGTGTTTTATTAGCATTTTCACTTGGTCAATAAAAGCTAGCTGTTTGCAGGCCCTTTTGCTTTGTCGCGAAGACTTCAAACATCTCATCAAGGAAGTCCGTATCTGATGCAGATTGTATTACATGGTTGTTGTGTTTGGCAGTTTAGATAGTATTTTGAGCATGAAGGGATTAGGATTGTACTGTTTAACAAGATTGTGCTGCTGATAGTTTGAATTCGAGTATTTTGTTTTATCAAAGTTGTAGTCGTGATGTTTTGTAACTCCCAACTCCTAAGCATGTATATGGATAACGTGTATTTTTGTTAACTTAACGGTGTAATTTTTGCTTATTAATTGTTTACTAGGGTTTTATCATGTGCTTTTCTTAGAAGTGTTCTTACCTCTCTCATTGGTATCAGAACTTAGATCAGCAATCAGTGGGAGATTTGATAGCTTTTTTAAGTTCACATAGGGTGACAAAAGTTAAATATGTTATTTTATTATTAAAAAAGAATTAAAATTTTCGTTAAAATAATAAAATCCTATTTATATTTACCTTTTTAGCTCAATATATATATCAGAATAATGTCATAAATATAGCATGTACAAAAGTAAATAAAAGAATTTGGTTCTTAAAGTGGTAAGTAAATAAAAGAATTTGATTCTTAAACTGGTCTACGGCGTTAATAGAGAGAAATCTGTTAGATTATAAATATACATAAGATATTATTAACAGAGAAATTCGATATTTTGTTTGATACCTTATAATAATAAAGTTTGGTATTGATTATACCTCTGTTTTAGAGTCCAATGTTGTTTCTATATTTACAAAAGTGGTGTTGTTTATACCTCTATTCTAGAGTTGAGTGTTGTTTCTATATTTACAAAGGTGGTGTTTTTACACCTCTATTTTAGAGTATGAAATTGTTTATATATTTTAAAAAATGCTTATCTCGATTAATCTTTTATGTGTAATCCTTTTCTCATTACTAGAATGATTCTTAACTTCTATTTATAAATATGTATAGTGATTTTTTTTTTCATTACTAGAATGATTCATAATATTTGATTCTCAACCTTTATTTATAGATTTATGTAGTGATTTCTCTCTTATTATTAGAAGGAATTTCAACCTCTATCTTGTAGATCTATATAGTGATTCTTACTATTTATTTATAAATCTATATAGTCATCTTTTTTTTTTAAATAGAAGTAAGTTTTTTTATTTATTATATATTTTTATTTTTTAATTGATTCTAAACCTCTATATATAGAGTAATCTTTTACATCAAAATTCAAATCAATTTTTTTATTGGTACGATTTTTTTAAAAATTTAATATTTTCGATCAGTTTAACGTATTTTTGAATATATACATAGCCTCTTTATAGAAGTCCTTTTATTCATCTTTACAAAATTGGAATGTACTTAATTTCATTGTTAAAAGAGGTCCTAAGAGAATTGTTTGTGACAAAATAGTTCATTTTCTATATGATTGGTCAAATAATCATGCTTATGTAGATATTTTTTATGCAATAATTCAAGGATAAGAGGATTGGTTGAACCAAAACAGTTGTTTGATAGAGTAATTGATGTAATTATGAGATTTTCTGTTACTCCATTTTATTCCTAATCCCATAGATATTTTATTCTTAACAGGAGTAAGATTTTTATTTATTATATAACTCCATTTTCTTATTTTTTCTGCTTTTCTTTTTTCTATTTCTCCAATAAGACAACTTGAATTACCTTAGTGCAGCAATGATCGAACCTATTTGATGAATTTGTGAGATTGCGATTTAAGAGTGCCTCATCCGCTATCTCTGCCAATTTCATAGTCTTAAGTAGTTCAATCTCGAAATTTTGGTCGGGGCGCAATACAACTAACTAAAACTTCGTTCCCTACGGATCCAATTCCGTTGCCAAGAACGAATAGCACCCCACTTTTCTCCTCTTGCAGGACAAGGAACTTAGCATTGACCTTCATACTGATGTATGAGATGCTATCGTACAGGAACCGCACAGCTGAATTCTTATGGTTCTCCCTGTTGTGTTGGTGTAAATAGATGGATGAACCAACAAAGTTGGAGTCCGAGAGAGGGCATGAACATGGCTCATAGGGGCAATATTCTTTCTCGCGATCACGTTTCTCTTTGTAACTAATTGTTTCTTTGCGTATAGTCATATTACTTTGACAGACTCCAAAATTTTCCCCATGTCTCTGCAGCGATTTGATCCAATAGGCGAAGCACAAGATCCTCATTTGTTTTTATTTATTTATTTATTATTATTATTATGTTGCAGCAGAAAGAACAAGTCATATGCCGATTTTCACACTGAATTGCCATGCTACATATAAATGGTTAACAGATTAATTGTACTGGGAAGAAACCAAATCAAAGCCACTAGCATTTCATGCAGACCTACCATACGTATCCAACTGGTAATCTTTTTGGACAGATTGCAAATAGAAACAAAAAAATATATATTTTTTATGTAATTTGGACTATGGAGGACCGTGACGGTCTTAATAGTACCTCAAGTCTGACTATGGTGCCTCCAATCTCATCACGGTCGATCTTGCCAGCTGACCGACCGTGACAGTCTAAATAGTGTATCACAATGGATCTTCATGATCCTTCACAGTCCTAAAATTCGCAAATCATCTCCAAGTTTGAAATGAAACTAAAGACTAGTAGATGGCATTCGACCCAACCAAACTTATATAATTCGACAAAAACCCAATATCAAACTTTCAAAACCATTCGAATAAACTTATTTTCAAGTTCATTAATACAACCAAAGTTCATCATAACCTAGTAAATTCACCAGCCTGCATACATTACATATGAAGTGAGAAAAAAACTGATACGTTGCAAATTGGTAAGTGATTTAACAATGAGCAAAGATTTAGGTTAATTAAGAGATGTTGAAAGCTTTTTCTACAAAACTGATACGTTGCAAATTGGTAAGTGATTTTATATCCGGGTGTCGTGGTTTGATGTACAAATGTTATGAATCAATGTGGTAACAGATCACTAGCTTTTTTCTATTGTTGATTTCTGTAAAAGCAAAACGGTGCAAACACTATCTATTGATTATAGCTAGAGTCATCCTTATAGGAAACCAAATTATGGATTTTGAACAGTATATTAGGATGATTCTATAATTAAATATAGATTATATGTCAACCACACGATCTCCACGATAAAACTACCAAGAATCCAACATCCTCTTCTTGGTCCTCTTCAAGAATTTCTTCTCTTCCATTTTCATACCTGCTGCTTCATCTTGGTTCTTTATTTAAGTTACAATTCAATAAAATCATGAATTTGAAGTTAGCATTTAAGGACATTCAAGAGTATTTCAGGTCTTGACGTCCGGTATAACTGCCTGGATGAATAAATAGCTGTTCACGTAACAATCGAAAGTTAAAAACCCCAATAAGAATTCAAGAAACCAAGTCAAAATTCCCAACAATTAATGCAAAACTAAAGTACCCAAATGAGAATACTTCAATACAAACACAAATAAATGTCAAATAAAGCGTACAAGCCCAACAGGTATCTTATTTCCCTTCTATTGTTAAGTTCTGTTCACTATCGCTCGAGCGCCAGGCAAGCCCAATCAGGCAGAAAGGTTTTCACATCCATATCTTCAAATTTTATACATGGGAATGAACTCTAAACTCATTTACACTTTGACAACCAACACAACCAACAATTACATTTTATGAACCCATTTTGACATGCAAATTGTCAACAAATATAAACTCTTAAATTTAACAATCTCCCCCTTTTACAATTTCATGACAAAATACACAAGAAAGAAGATACAGACTTTTACCACAAAACAAAACTTGATTAACTGAAACAGATATGACAAAACTCAACTGAAGTAAGGTACTTACAAATAATAAATCATCTTCACAAAATGGAACCTGCAAGACAAAATAAACTCAACAGAACAAGTGAAATTACAGGTGATCATCATAAGAAAAATAAAAGAATTCAGTCATTTAAAGAATTTCATATTCCAGGCATAACTTCACAAAAATATTCAAATCAACAGTAAGTGCATTTCAAATGAAGCTTAAAAGACCAGTTACAATTGAACAACAATAACATTCATAAGTTCTAATCCAGTTCATAAAAAACAAGTAGTCACATGAAACCACTGAAAGCCGGGTTCATGTGAGTAAACATCAAAGTTTTCAATAAACCATTCAACACAATAAAAGATAAAAAATGAAACCTCAGAAAACTGGTTTCAATCAAACATAACAAGTATCAATCCAAAATGACAATGTTAACAAAATAAAAACTCCCCCTATCTCCTATCTTGAGCCTCCCCCTCTCTGCCTATCTACTTTCTTCAAATAAACTTCCCCTTTTTGTCGTGAAATAGACAAAGACTAAACATCATCATCAGCAACATCAGGAGACTCAACCCTCTCTGAAAGAGACTGACGAATACTAACAACATCGAGTTCAATACGAGCTAAACGATCAGAAACTGAGGTTTGAAATGAATCAAGATGAGACAGAATTTGTTTAAGAAGAATAAAAATAGGATCAGGAACCTGAGGGGATGATGCAGGAGAATCAGAAGCACGAAGAGGAGATCGAAGAGGAGAGTTAGGAGATTCAGAAGTACGAGGAGCACTCTTTGAAGCAGGGGAGATACAAGACTCACTTTGAGATAAAGTAGACAAATTAAAAGGAGGATGTAGTTTAGACCTTTGACCAACATCAGTTGTCGGAACACCTAGAGTATCTAACAGACGTTGGATCAGACAAGGAAAAGGAAGAGCATATGCCTTAGAACGAAATTGAAATGCAGAAATCATAGTTTGAACAATATGAGCATTAAGATCAATTTCACCTCCAAAAAGAAAAGCATACAAGAAACGAACACGAGGCAAAGAAATTGTAGTATGATGAGTAATTGGAAAAATGTTTGTGCACACAATCTTGTTAGCAAGATGGGTTTCAGCAGAGAATGCTGCTGTATTCAGTGTGCAACCATCATAAGAGACATCATGACCAAAAAGACGACTAGCAATGACAGATGGAGATGGTTGACGCTGAGTATAATGATCACAAGCAGGTAAGTCTAGACAGGGAAATCCAAAAGTTTTGGAAATGAGATCAACGGTTACTTGGAAAGTCTTCCCACGAACATGAGTGGAAAAGAAACATGGTGTCTCACTTATATCATGAATATTAGAATAAAATTCCCTTATAAGGACAGGAAAAGGGTGAGTAAGACCTACTACTAATCTCATCCACTGACGCTCCCTAATTATCTTAGGAATAACAGTTGAAGAAAGATCATTCAACTTGACTTCACGCTCTAAAAGTAAGGCTTTATCACGAAAAGAAGAGTTGAAAATCTCTTGAGCTTCTAAAGAAATAAACCTAAGTGCGTCAAAATCAGTATAGGGCTGAGCTCTTTTTCTTTTCTGAGAAGCGGTCTTATGTCGTGGCATCTGCATTCATGAAAAGAGAGATTAAAAACTCAGAAATAAACAAACAGAATCCCCCAAGCAGCTAAGACAAACAATAATGAGCACTTTATCATTGCAAAGGATTCATGCACATCCATCTCACATGCACTGAATATTTCCAATAAAATTTTATATGTACAGAACATGAAATGATAAATTTTATTCTACTATTTAAAGTCAATAATTTTTTAATAAGAAAATATTAATAAAATAAGATTTTGATTCAAACCTTAAAATTGTTGTAATTAATTTAAGTCTCAGACCATTATTAGAATTAGAAAACAGTTATCAACAAAATCAACCAAAACAATATTAACCAAATTTAAGCTCCATAAACACAACAATGCCCTAAAACCACAGCTCCAAAAAATATTAACCAAACGGTAACAAGGTAGCTTCCTAAATAGCAAAAATCAATAATTAACAGTGTAACATTGTTCATTTTCTCTGAACTCTGGTAATCATGACCAGAGGTTTGTTTTCTTAACTTATTATACATAAATTATTAAAATAACTTTCTACTATTTTAAAGGTCTTGAAAATTATTATTAAAATAATTAATTACGTATAAAAAGTTTATAAAATAATTTTAGAATAAATAAACTGTAAAAGTGACATAATTATAAATTATATAAGATTAAAAACAGACCTAATAAAGACCGAATTTTTTTTTTAAATTCAAATTCTATTGGGGTGATAGATCTAGCTGAGTCATGAAAACAAAGTTGAATCTGAAAGGGAGCATTGCCACAATGACTCGATAATTGAAAAGACTGTTATGATATAAAATTTATTACAGATAAATACATCTCCCTGTTTATAGTACATCCAGAACCTTATTGTGATTATTCATCCTTAAACTCATCTTTATTTCGTTGCACCGTAGCTTGTGCTTTGAAATATTACCTTGACAGATTCCAAAACTTTTTCTATGGCCCTGCAACGTTTATCTCCAATCGGGGAAGAGCAGCAAGGACATTTGTGCTTGAGTTTGGCGCAGCATCTAGAGCAAGCTACGTGCCCATTTTCGCACTAAATTGCCATGCATGCATGAAATCATTCAAAGGAGTTCAGTTAAATTCTTGAAGATTGGTAAAAATTCCCATATGCTCTTGATATTTCTTATAAATTAAATATTAGACATTATAACTTCGCGATTTAAGAAAATAAATTACCTGAAAGACTGGAACGGACAAAGGCTCATAACAAACAGGGCAATCAAGGACATCTGGATCGGTTACAGTCCAGGACACTGGATCATTTAAAGGACTTCCAACCTTTTCATTTCCAGCTCCTGCTTTATATTCTGCGTTGTCTTCTAATTCATTGTCAGCTTCCTCTAATCTCACGTTCATTCGAGGTTGCAGTTCCCCCTTTTGTCTCCTGAGATACCTGCGGCTTGGTTCTTCTCCACCTGTTTCCATTTTCTATTCCTTTCTTTCGGCTACTTAGTGAGTCAACTGTTGTTTATTTTCTCTAGACAATGAGTAGCGTATATCCACACTTCTCTTTAAATAGGCTTGATCGTTCATTGAATAAAGTCATAAATATTTCTCAATATATTTTCTAAATTCATTTGGTTTGATTACTATTTCTGAATTTCAAGTAATTTTCCAAATACAATGAAATTTGAATTAATAATTTCATCGATCATATCAATGAACTAAATAAGTGGTGATTTTCATTAATATTTTTCTATTTTGAGTCTCTTAGTGTTTTGATTCCCCGCCGTTGTAACACTTCTTTATTCAGTTTGTAATTTAGGTTCGAGTAAGTGTCATAGGCACATATCGATGTTTTATTATTATTAAAATAAATTACTCCCTTAAAATTTATATTAATAAATATTTCTATCGAACCCCTGTAAATTTTTTTATCCAAGCAAGCAAAACATTAAATCAAAATTAATATTGATCCCTTCTATTAATTATATTTAACAGTACTATAATAAATACCTAAGATAAATACATAAATACTCTTACATTATATCCAAAAAAAATTATCTATTGATTATAAAATAATATAAATTCTTTAAATTTTATAATTGATTGAAACTGATTAATATTATACAGATATTATCTATATTTTATTACTTAAATAATATAATAAATTAATAAAAATTTATAAAGATAATAAAATATATTTTATGTACTAAAATTTTTTTATAAATTTAAAAAAATTTATTAAATAATTATTAGATAATTTTATCTATTAAAATTATNAGATAATAAAATATATTTTATGTACTAAAAAATTTTTATAAATTTAAAAAAATTTATTAAATAATTATTAGATAATTTTATCTATTAAAATTATCTAAGTTTTTAATATATTATTTATTAAAGTTTATTTACTTAATTTATAAAATTATTTAGTAAATAAAATATATTTTTATTATTTAAATTTATAAATATTATTTAAAATATGAAATATTTTTTTTTATTTTTTTATAAATATTTATAATATTTTTGTTAATTTTTAAATATTTTATATTATTTTAATAAATAAAATATTGATAATATCTTTATCGTATTAATTAGTTTTAAATAATTATAAAAAATAAAATCTTTATATTAGTTTATAATTAAGAGAATAAATTTATATTTTTAGATATATTAAAAAATATTTATATTTATATTTTTATTTTTTATTATAATATTATTAAATATAATTAAAAAAATTAAAATTTTAAGAAGTAAGTATTAGTTTTAATTGAATAGGGTACTTTGCTTTAAAAAAAAAATTAATGCAGGGGCTGAGGTGGGAGTGAATATCCTTATTATTAATAGGATATTTATTGTGATCCTCGATTAAATTTTAAGAAAAAATTTTATTATAAATTTTTATAAAATTAATATTTATTTTTAAAAATTATTATTAATTTTATAAAAATTAATATTTATCTTTAAATAATTTAAAAGATAAATATTAATTTTATAAAAAATTAAAATTAATTATTTTTTAAAAATTTAATCGGGGTAAATAAATTTTTCCTATTATTAATCTGTGAATACTTGAATTAATTTTGGCAAATAAATTGTAAGTTAACTCGACTGTCGATATGAATCATTACGCGAATTTGAATTTGAATTTTTCAGAAAAGTAATCATTCATCTGCTCGTAGAAGCTGGAGACTTGGCCGCTTCGCCGGCGCTTTTAACTCTTCAAATTTTAATCTCGCCCTCGGGAAGGACCTCTTCTACAGCCCGCGACCAAAACATCCTTGTTGCGCAGTGCCGTCAGGCGCAGCTTATAACATTTAGAGCGTAAACCAACAATGACTGACCGCCCATGTCAATTACGATTATATCCCATAATCCAATGCAATGTAGGTTGTACAGTACAGTACACCGGTTGTAAACATAGCATGGCTTTCGAAGTAATTTCCATCCCAGTTTTCTTCTATCTTCACATATATTCTGACCCAACTTAACTTCGTCGTTTGACCATCCTTCAACCTTATTTCGTCAAGGTGTCATCAGCTATTGATAGTACTTCATCATCTTCTTCCTCTCCCCGTTCGTCTAGGGTTTGGTTCTAGTTTTTACTACGAATATGATAAAATAATTAATTTAAGCTAGCTTGTAAAGTGGAACTGGCAGCATGACGCTTTCTAAGTTTCTATCCTTTAATCTTTTCCTTAAATTAAGAGAGCCTTATTTAGAATATGATAAGAGTTGCCTGTCAAACCAACTTCTTTTTTATAACACGTTTTTATATGTAGAGAACGAGATCTGATATTATTTATCATGAGCTATGGTATGCATATTCTTACCATCGAGTTTCCAACAAATTAAAAGCAACATTGAGTTACAAATCTCTTTGGAATAAAAGGTTTTATCCATTTGTACTGTCAAATGTGTTCTATGCAACATAGTTAGAACCTAGAAGAAAGGTATGAAACTAATTTCACAAAATCAAGCAAATTTCACAAAATCAAGCATACTATGGGATTCAAAAGTAAAATATCCTTCTTCCTTGGTAAACATCAAGGCATACTATGGGATTCAAAAGTAATATATCCTTCTTCCTTGGTAAACATCAAGGCAATTACAGTCCTGTGGATGTGCAGATTGATTAGATGGACTTAACGCCTAATGTAGATGTCCAACTTGAGCAGCGTATAATAACCAAAGTACTTGGAAGGTATAACCAGCAACTGCTCCATTGAAGGATGATCATCTACTCGTTTCTGCAAGCTCTTTGTGTGAGATTGCAACCTTAGGATGCTTCCTCCGGATCTCGTCTTAATACTGTAGAAGATTTCCGTCTCGCAAGACGGCGCAATATGACTAATTGAAATTTCATGCCCAGTACGTTCAATTCTATTGTTCAGAACAAATATGTCACCATTAATCTCTTCTTGCAGAACAACGAATTTGCTTTTGACATGTAATGAGATGTTTATGATTCTATAATATTTAAACTTCACCGCTGCATGCTCATGTCTAAGTCGGAAGTGCTTGTACAGCTTCCTGGATGTACCAATGAAGTTGCATTCTGGAAGAGGGCAAGTACATGGCGCATGGTGGCATGCCTTCTCGTGATCACGTTTCTGGCTGAAAGTCATTGTTTCTTCGCATCCGTACTGGGCGTTTTGGCAGTTTACTCTCACAGATTCCAAAACTTTCTCCAAAACCCTGCAACGATAATATCCAATACCGGAAGAGCAGTCGAGACATTTATCCGTTCCGGAGCAGCAGGTTTCACAAGCTATGTGCCCGTTTTCACACTGATTATTAATCGCCAAGCGAGCAAAAATGAAGTTATCAATCTGTTTCTGATATTTGCATATAATTAGCTTGCCAAAACGAAAAGAACCTAGAGAAGAAAACAAACCTGAAAGACAGGAATATTCAGGGGCTCACAGCAAACCGGGCAATCAAGAATTTTTGGATCGGATACTTTCCAAGAAACATGAACAGCTGTATTATTCCCTTTGCCAACATTTTTAGCTCCTCCACGATGTTCTTCATCGTCTATTTCCTGCTCGTTTTCTCCCTCTTCTCCTTCTGGTTCTTCTTCTTCTTCTTCATACTCTTCTTGTTCAACATTTAACTCCTCTACATGAAATTCTTCTCTTAGGTTGGTTTGAGAACGACGATCACTCTGTTTATTTGAAGACTTGTTAAAACGATTGCTTAAAGATTCGCTGACAATTAGTCTACCAGAGATGATTCTTTCTCTTTGTTGTGTCTAAAGAAGGATTTTCTATATAAAATTTAATACATATATATACATCTCTCTTTATATTATATCCAGACCCTCTGTTATTATTCATCGATCAACTTACCTTTATTTCGTTGCACCGTAGCTTGTGTTTTGAAATATTTGTTGTGCGCGGAAGCACCAAATGAACCCAAATACACACAGGCTAAATTGTGCAGAAACTAAAGTGCAGAAAATTATCCAGAAAATATGCAGCAAAGACACAAGAAATTATACTGGTTCGGACAATTAATCAGTCCTACATCC
>JANKKB010028463.1:0-14817 GCA_026225775.1 Bursera palmeri | reverse complement strand
CACACACACACACACACACACACACACATATATTGGTCATGTAAGATTACTGATTAATTCCATTCTTTTTAAACTTAAAAAGATTTTCCGTTGCAACTCTTTGCTTTGGTTTATTTCTTACTCTCACTCTACTCTATAAATGAATTCTAATTTGATGTTAAGTTTGAAAATTTCATGTGCGTTATGGTTATTATACTTTGCTAGTAGTTATGTGATTCATGAATACATGTGCTAGCATTAAGTGATTGTTGTAATTGAAAAAGGTTCAGTAATCTTGAAGAAAAAAATGGCTAGAAGTAAAAAGAGATGAAATTTATCTATTTATTTTAATTGTTTATAAAATTAATAATTTCATTCTTCTAGTTAAGAATGGAGTGCAAAATTAGTGCAGAAGTAATGACTGAATGATAGTTTGATATCATATGTAAAGAGAAAGCTATATTAAATACATCTGAAACAAAGACTATAATAGAACAAAATAAACAAACACATAAAAGAACAGTGATAATTATATAATTAAAATATTGCTAATCAATTTCAAGTTCTTTACTTCATTATTTTTAATCCTGCCCCCACAGAGTAAATCTCTGGATCCACCACCCTACCTTACACAATCATTAACAACTAATTGTGCCCTTTGTTATCAACTTTTGACACTCAATACTTACCAATAGTGATTTTCTTATGGAACACCGAATCAAACATTATCTGTCAAGTATAACAAGGTCGAAATAACCGTAGCAAATATCGAATAATTCAATCAAACAGATGACTTTCATTTAGCCAATTGTTTAACAAGTAATTATTATCCATTCTAATGAAGTTCAATATAATAACTTTGACAAATTGCTTCAAAAATATAAATTAATACCTCCAGTCCACCACAACTTCTTGCAATTGTCTGCGCTGTCTCAAGAGCTCGCTTTAAGTCAGAAGAGTATACAACAGAAACTTGAAACTCCTTTGCTAACCGATCGGCCACCTTCATTGAATAAAGCAAATAATCTTCAGCTCACTGAAAGAAAATACAAAGCAATAACCATGTAACTACTTCAAAACTTACTGCAACTGCTTGCTCTCTCCCAACTTCATTCAATTCAACATCTAAATGTCCCTATTAAATGATGAAAATAAAATTCGTAAATAAATAAAGCCAGAATCGCTCCATTTCAAATCAATTCAAACATTCAAATTTCTAGTGAGTAAAATAAAATTAAAAAAAAAATAGAAAAAAGACCTGAATTTTTCCTTCGGCATTCCACGACGTTTCGCCGTGACGTACCACAATGATCTCACAATAAGAAGGATCTACAGAGCTGTATGAACAATCAGATTTGTTAGCTTCGATAGGATAAAAGCGTAATTTTCAACAATTCGGAAGAGAAGAATAATCGAAGTTTGGACCTTGAGTCAGCCATTCTGAGTAGGTGAGTCGAGAGGCGAGTCAAGATTAAGTTGCGTGTTGTTCCGTTAAGCAGGAGAATGTTTTTTTCAGTTATGGGAAAGTTTAAGCGCAGAGGGATTTTAACTGATTGTGACAATGAAATCGTAGAGAGGCAGGGCGGTTTTACCGCGATCCGGGTGCGCAGTAAACTCATTTCTGCAAACATGGGCGCCAAGGGAGCTGGTAGTTTTTTCAATCCAGGTAGGAGCAACTATGTGGGCCTGTTTTCATTGGCCTACTACGGAGCCAAATTGGGCCCAAACTGTTTTTTGTTTAAGTGGCCCGCATTTTACTTGTAAAAGAGTAGTGCAATATTTCAGCCCATACTTTTCATTTTATTGTACCTCATCTCTCATTTAGTAAAAACAAAATTGTAATTTCGAAATATTAATTGATCTTTTTAATTGATAAATGGGGCTAATAAAAAAATATATTAAGTATCATTAAATATAAAATATTAATATTAAGCCATTATCATCCATCCTAATGAAGTTCACATGAAGCTTCAGGATTATTATATTGACTATTAAGCCCTCCTAATATTTTTTCCCTACTAAAAACAAATCAGAATTTTATAAGATACAATATTTTTGTGAGAAACCAGTCTCCTAAACCATAAACCAAACAATTTGCATTAGGTCATACTAGCAATTTGCATTAAGAAATTTTTGAAGGGTTCAAGGAAATAATGATAGTGAGATTTACTTGGACTCCAAGGGCATAACATCCGTATTAGTCTAACACGGCAAGTAAAAGAAGATTATATAGTGGGCATTTAAAAAAAAAATTGAAAGTTATTTTTAATATTATAAAGGGTGTGAAAAGAACAGTAAATTAATTTTAAATTTTTGTTAGGCGTTATGTTAAGAGAAGAGTGTGCTATATACGCAATCCCTTTGAATGTATAATCTGTGATAAAAATATGAAGTAGGTAGCATGATGGAATGAAGGTGACATTCAATTATAGAGCTAACGTGCTAACGACTAATTTGCGGAGAGACGTCTAAAACTCCTTCAATGTTACCTGGACAGACTTTTTTTTTTTAATCTCTATATAAGTTGACTTAATAAATTAGTTTTTTATTTTATTTTATTTTTCCGTTTATAATTAAGTTCATCTTTGGATGCCTCACGTAGAAGATCAAAGGATATAGCATATATATATATATATGTACCTAAATTTGAATGTTCTTTTGAAGCAACATGGCGACTAGTTTTGCAGAGGGAAACAAAATAACTGTTCTGAGCATTGATGGAGGTGGCGTTAGAGGTCTCATTCCTGGCACTATTCTGGCCTCTCTTGAATCCAAGCTTCAGGTAAACCTGACCTGCAAGACATCAAACCAACCACAGCTTCTTTTTCTCATCCCTCTTCTTAGGATATTTTCTTTTTCCAGGCTTTGGATGGACCTGATGCAAGAATTGCAGATTATTTCGATATTATCGCAGGAACAAGCACAGGTGGGTTGATAACCACCATGCTTACAGCTCCGAAGGAGGGGAGACCTATGTATGCTGCCAAGGATATCAACGACTTCTATATTCAGCACTGTCCTAAGATTTTCCCTCAATCTAGGTAAATTTAATTAATGCAGCATCAATAATTAATGTACTACTGAATTTCTGATCTAATAAAAACTTTATCCGATACATCTTTTTAATAATTAAGGTTGTGTTTGTTTTCATTTCCATTTGTTTTTTTTTTTCTAATAAAAACGTATATTTACAAGTGCATTTCAAATCAATATCAACCGTATATCATTTTCAAAGTTCAAAACCAATCATATATTTTTACTTAATTTACAAAATTCATAAATAAACACATCATTATTCTCTCCAATACATAGGAGTTTTTCTTAAATGCCCTTTAACTGAAAAATTATATAGCTACGAGATTAAGCTATTTGTTACAACCGAGGCTAGGGTTGAGATCTGATGAAAGAACTTTGAAATCAGTCGTTGTAATTTCGTGAGTCCAATTACAAGCTTAGTGAGAAGGATATTCGTGGGACCAAAGTATGATGGGGATTACCTCCGGACACTTATAAACGAGCTGCTAGGAGATAAGACTGTGACGGGTACCCTAACAAATGTGGTTATACCAGCTTTTGATATCAAGCTACTCCAGCCTGTGATCTTCTCAACAAACGATGTATGATTCTATAAAGCTGTAGAATTCTAAAGTGTTCTTTAATTATTGCTACAAGTAAAAATTGCATAGTTTAACCGTTGACTTTAATTTCAATTCTGTATAGGGTAAAACAAATGCTTTGAAGAATGCTCGGCTGGCTGACATATGCGTCAGCACCTCTGCAGCTCCCACCTTCTTCCCACCTCACTCCTTCGAGATTAAAATTAATGATACCACTGAAGGAACCCGCAGCTTTGATCTTGTTGATGGTGGAGTTGCTGCAAATAATCCTGTAAGTATCTTAATTATTAAGTTTCTGAAGCTGGAGTAGCTTTGTCAAAGTCTATAATAATCTAATCTGATATATATGATGTGGAGTAACTAACCACAGACCAATTTAATCTAAATCTATAGACGCTGCTGGCTCTAAGCCACATCGCGAAGGAAACCTTGAAACCACTGGACATCACACAGGTGCTAGTGCTATCACTAGGCACTGGTGTAGCCAAGCAAGAGTTAAAGTATAGTGCAGCCAAAGCCTCCAAATGGGGCCTTCTAAGTTGGCTCTATGACAACGGCAAAACACCCCTACTCGAAATTTTTGGTGATGCAAGCTCAGATATAGTTGACCTTCATGTATCCACACGTTTTCAAAGCTCTGGTTCCAAGGACAGCTACCTTCGAATCCAGGTACCAATATATACTCACCGTTAATTTCTGCTTGCTCATCATGATCATGCCAATGTGAATCTGCATAATTTGTTATAATAACATCATCCATGCTTAACATTTCCCGGTGTTGGTGACCGACTACTCGCACAGGCTGACACGTTGGAGGGTGATACTACATCCATCGATATTTCGACTAACGATAATATGCAAAAGCTTGTGGAGATTGGTGCCAACTTGTTGCAGGAGCAAGTGTCAAGGGTGAACTTGGAGACCGGCAGGTATGAGAAAATTGAGGGAGAGGGTACCAACGAGCAAGCTCTTGCAGACTTCGCAAAACAGCTCTCACAAGAACGTAATCTCAGGCTTGGCCTCCAAGTAGCTGCAGGTTCCGTTGAGGCATAAAAATTCCATTCCAAACCTAAAAATAAATGTTCGTGTTTGAAAATAATAAAGCTGGTTAAATTTCATTGTCATGAAGTCGTTGTTTTGTTCCCCACCTATTATTTAACTATTGATGTCCAATTCCATCCGAGCTACATTTAAATAAAGAAATCAATATCAAAATGCATCCACAGGCACTGGGGCAAACTTGTGACTAATACTTAGAATGCTCAATTCAACAAATGATGAATTGTATACTGATTAGTGTTTGGTTGAGTAGATAATGATAGAGATCTAGTCATTATCAGAAAAAATTTACGTATCTGAATTTTTTGGATCCCTTATTGAATGAATCTTTAGGTCATTTACATTACATACATGCAGTCAGGAAACACACACACACACACACACATATATATATATATATATATATATATTAATTAATTGATATGCGCGTCCACAATGGTTTGCCAAAGGTTTCCCCAATCAAATGCGAGATTATTCATTTGTGATGGCAACAGGTGGACATAGAATTGATACTCATCAGGCCCAAGGTAAAGAGAGGTTGAACAAATAGATCAACATTGAAGGGCAGGCCGATTTTCTCACGAGAACAAAAGCATGGATCCAGTGTTTGGAACATTGAAGGTACTGTTCTTACCTTCAATCTATTTTAAATGATGCATAAAGCAGAAGCTTTAGATACCTGTGTCCTTGGAGAAGAAATCTAGAATATACGGTTCTGTTAAAGGAAGTCTCTGATTACTGTCCATGTTACGTAAAAGAAGTCTCTCAGCAAATTACTTTTACGCACACGATAGAGCTCTATTGTATTAGCCAAAGTTTCTAGTCATTTCAATTCGAAAGTAGATAAAGTTCAACTAGTCTTTGTTTAATGGCCAAATAAATTTGAAGTCTGGCATATATTCACCTACTTAGTGCGTGTATCATGGGTTATGTTAAAAAAATTCCTCACTTTCCTACGAGTTTCCCTCAGTACCGTAGCTGAAAGAAAGAAAAAGACAAAACTGAGTTAGTTGAAATTAAAAAAATTGAAGTTATTTTAGATTTTAAACGATAGTCTTAATATATAACTAAATAAAAAAAAAATTAAAACTTAAGAAATTGTGTTTTTGGATTATAAAAATAATTAAAATATCCTATAAATTATGTTTTTCATTGTAAAACTCATTAATTTAAATGAAATAATAAAATAAACATATTTTTTAAAGTATTTTAATAACTATCTTAATAAAAATATATAATATTTAAACTTTTAATACTTGTTATTGAGGTACAGATTAAAACTATCGTATTTTTATTAGCAATAGATATATATATTATAAAAAGACCGTGAGATCTTTGAACACAACATATGAGACAAAAAAGAAGTCGGTGGTGTATATGATTGAATAGAGAGTGATCATAAGTTAAAACTTTCATCCAATTAATCCCATTGAGCAAAGATAAGTTGAGGTGCTGACGCATATGTCACAGGCGCAGACTAATGTACAGAGAGACTCAAACTTCTTTAATGTCACGTGGGAAGACTAAGCTCTGCATAGGTTGACTTAATTAATTAGTCTTTTTTGTATTTTTATATTTTTTTTCCCTTTATCAGAAGCCGTTTATAAGATCCTCTGGGTTACCTCACATAGCAGATCAAAATTGCTACACCATATCTACCTCAATCTGAAAGTATCTTTTGAATTGCAGCATATCTATGGCTGCTAGATTTACAAAAGGAAAGAAACTGATTACTGTTCTGAGCATTGATGGAGGTGGAGTTAGAGGCCTTATTCCAGGCACTATTTTAGCCTCCCTTGAATCCAAGCTTCAGGTGAACCTCGCCTGCAACCCATAGCTTTTTTAGCTTTTTTTAAGTGTATTAACTTATATATATATTCTTGTGTGTCTTCTACCTTTTTCAAGGCTTTGGATGGAGCAAATGCAAGAATCGCAGATTATTTCGACATTGTTGCAGGAACAAGCACAGGTGGGTTGATAACCACCATGCTTACAGCGCCTAACAAGGAGGGAAGACCAATGTATGCTGCTAAGGATATCAACGACTTCTATCTTGAGCATTGTCCTAAGATTTTCCCTCAATCTAGGTAAATTTAATTAATGGATTAATTATTAATATACTACACGTATTAATTGTATTGATCATACAATCTTTGATCTAATGGAAACTTTATCAAATACATCTTTTTAAAACTCTCGAATATGAGAGTTTCCAATGTAATTTATCTGATAAATTACATATGTAAGTGATTTTATAGTTCTTTGTTACAACCGAGAGTAGGGTACGATCTGATGAAAGAATTTTTCTTTGAGATCAGTCGCTATAATTTCTTGAGTCCGATTGCAAGCTTAGTGAGGACATTCACGGGACCAGAGTACGATGGGAAGTACCTTCGGACACTTATAAACCAGCTGCTAGGAGATACGACTGTGAAAGATACCCTAACAGATGTAGTTATACCAGCTTTTGACATCAAGCTACTGCAGCCTGTGATCTTCTCAACAAACGATGTAACATACTACTTGGAAAGCTGTAGAATTCTATCATATTCTTTAACTATTGCTACAAGGAAGAATTGCATAGTAACCATTGATTTTCAATTTCTTTACAGGCAAAAAAATTTGCTCTGAAGAATGCTCGGCTTGCTGACGTATGCACAAGCACCTCTGCAGCTCCCACTTTCTTCCCACCTCACTTCTTCGAGATTAAGGATCCCACTGACGAAACACGCAAGCGCAGCTTTGATCTTGTTGATGGTGGGGTTGCTGCAAATAATCCTGTGAGTATCTAATAATTAGTTTATCTGAAGTTCGAGTAGCTTTAACAAAGATCTATATATAGTATGAACTAGCTATAAGTTTGCTCTTTCTATAATATATCTGATATATATCAACATATATGATGTGGGGTACCTAAAGGACTGACCAATTTTATCTGAATCTGTAGACAATGCTGGCTCTAAGTCACATGTTAAAGGAAATCTTAAAGCCACCGGACATCTCGCAGTTGCTAGTGTTATCACTAGGCACTGGAGTAGCCAATTATAAGGAAGAGTTAAAATATAGTGCAGCCGCGGCCTCGAAATGGGGCACTTTCAGGTGGCTCTATGAGAACGGCAGAACACCCCTGCTCGAAATATTTGCTGATGCAAGCTCAGATTTAGTTGACTTTCATGTATCCACACATTTTCAAAGCTTTGGCTCCAAGCGCAGCTACCTTCGAATCCAGGTACCAATTTGACTCTGTATAATTTGTTCTTCTAACATCATTCATGCTTTAACATTTGCTGTTGTTGGTTGCCTACTACTCGCACAGGTTGACACGTTAGAGGGTGATGCTGCATCCGTTGATATTGCGACTAACGATAATATGCAAGAGCTTGTGAAGATTGGTACCAACTTGTTGCAGGAGCAAGTGTCAAGGGTGAACTTGGAGACTGGCAGGTACGAGAAGATTAAGGGAGAGGGTACCAACGAAGATGCTCTTGCATACTTTGCAAAGCAGCTCTCGGAAGAACGTAAGCTCAGGCTGCAGGAAGCAACTGAAAGTTCCGTTTGAGGCATCAAAATCCATTCCAAACATAATAATAAAGGTTTAATTTGTCTTTGAAAATTAACAATGAACTGGTGGAATTTCTTAATCATGAGGTTGTTGTAACCCACTTAGTGATGCATTTTGACATGCATTTCAAGCCAAATGGAGTGATTTCTATTAATCCAACCAAAATTCAATTTCGGGCAGCCATCTTTTGCACCCAAAAACACAGCATATGACCTTCAACTATAACTCAATCGGCAGCCCCAAATCTCCTTATATTTCAACTTAACAACAATCAAATTTCCACAAACAACCAAGCATGAACAAATTTGGGAAGCCCCTAAAACAACACTAAAATCAACCATAATATTCAAATTTAACTAACAACGCTTCAACACAAACAACACATATAAGTTATTTCTTGTGCGAAGTGAATTTGGGCTCAAAATGATAAATTTATATTCTGTGAACAGTGATTTTTGTGAACAAGTTTGAACACCAACTTGATTTGTTTCCACCAAATAACGCACATATAAGTAAAAAAAAAATACTTACTAGAATTAATGCCAAATATGATACTTCAAGCATAAAGGAAATAAATTCATCAACTTGAAGCTAATCACTACCAAGGATTTTGGAATGGGTAAAAATTGATAAACAAGAGAGAAAACTCTCTCAAACACACATAAGTGTTTAATTTCATTCAAATGTCAAAATCTAAACAAAATATTACAGAAGAAAGCCTTATATACTAGGCTTCTTAAATAGGTAAAAAAGACATAAAAGACCACCCTTAGAAGAATTAAACTAGATTATAATTAAACAACATGAATTACATTAAAGTAAAATACTAAAAAGGTCACATAATTCAATTAGTTAGGGTCCAATTGAATTATATTGCATCTTAATGGGCCTTAAAGGCTTTTTACAAAAATCTAAGCCTACTAACATTAACATACCCATATAGGCTTTTAAAAACAACAAAATAAGTCTTAAATGACACAACACATAATGAAGGCAAGGTGGGCTGATTTCTAATTCGGGTTGAGCTTTCATTCTTACTGGAAACTTCATTTTCTTGATCTTTGTGGGCTTCATGGTGCTCTTGTATGGGCTGAATAATATGGGAGTTGCATGGGCTGAAACGAGGGGTGGTGGAAATGGATCACTTATTATTATTTAGTCATTGAATTCCAATTTGATTGGAACTTCTTTAAAATAAAAAAATCAATAAAAAGCTCAGGGCACATGCCCATAATTATTTCAACTCCTATGATGAGATTATGGGGGTAAATACATAGACACCCCCAAGGTTTGATCTAAGTAACAAACTCACCCTTGTTATTCATAAAGTAACATAAAGATCCTCATGTTTTCCAATTCTGGGGGTCTTTATGTTACTTTATAAACAACAGGGGTGAGTTTGTTACTTAGACCAAACCTTNNGGGTGTCTATGTATTTACCCCTGAGATTATGATAGTATGAGAAAATGATAAATATCTAAAATTTAATTTGACTTGAAATATATTAAAACCCAATTTAATTCAATCCAATAATATTTTACACAATTATATATTAGAATAAATAATATTATGTAAAAAAAATTAAAAAGAAAAATGTGACAAAAGACATTAGTTAGGTGAAGAGTCTTTCTTTTAAAATATATAAAATCTCTATTTTCTTTTAATAGAGATTAATTTACTAACATGATGAAAAAAAAAGTGGTTATATTAATTTAAACAATGTTTAGATGAGAATTAACTTACTTTATTGACATGCAAGAACTTATTTCGAAACTTTCGATAAATTCGGTAGGGCTAATAATTTAACGTGCTTAATTGCAGAGAGGTTATAAACTTCCTTAATGATACAAGGAGGGATCTGTTTTTTGGTTAATCTCTATATAAGTTGACTTAATTAATTAGTTTTTTTTTAGTTCTTTTTCCTTTTTAGAATTATTTATAATTAAGTTCATATACCTAGGATACCTCACTTAAAAAATAAAGTTATTACATATCAACTATGAACCAAGATTTTTTCCTTACTTAAAAAAATTCTTCATTAATTTTTAAGGAAATGATCATATGTAGATTTTAACTTTAATATATAATTAATACTTCTCTAATTATTAAATACATTTTTCCTAACTACTAGTTACATTTTTTCAATAATGTTATGAATATAAAGCCTGTATTGGAACTAATGTGGTGAAAAAAAAAACTAATAAATTCATCTTACCATATGCTACATCACAGTTGAAATACATATTTTACACAATTAACATTACTTCTACATATATGGACACCAAACATCTGAAATTTCTTTTAAAGGAACATGGAGCCATGTCAAACAGGAAGGATAAAAACTGTTCTGAGCATTGATAGAGGTGGCGTTAGAGGTCTCATTCCTCGCACTATTTTAGCCTCTTGAATCCATGCTTTAGGTAAACCTCGCCTGCAAGACAGCAAACCGACCACAGCCTTTTCTCAGCTCTATTCTCAGGGCCTTTCTTAATTTATTTAATTTTTTGTTGGTGGTATATGATGTAGACGTGTGGCTCTACACCTGGCACCACCTTGTTATTTGTTTTCTTTTTTGTTATGAGCTTAATTTTTGTTTTGGCATAGTTTGTTGTTTCTGTTACATGTTTTCCTTTTCATATATCGCATGAGTCATGTAGAGAGAACAACTTTTAGAATGACAGAAATATAGTATCAGCTCGGATTCAAGGTGGTGATGGTCACGCTACCGGTGGAGGTCGTGGCATTATAGAGTTATGGACTGCTGTTTCTAATATAGAGCAACACATGGATGGAATAGTAACAGATTTGAGGCGATCTATGGACATGATTGCACAAGCGGTTGAAAGAGTGGAAGGTGGTCCACAACAAGGTGATCGACGACGTAACCATGAAAGGGTCTTTCCTCGAACTGGTTGTCAAGGATCTAATTCTGACTCAGATGATGCTACTCAGAATCCTCGAAATGGCAAAAGGGATGAATATAATACAGATGAGGAAGTCCAGAGGTGGACTATGCATAATTGGTGTCCTCAGAGGCCAAGACACAATCAACATGTTCCACATGAGATGGATTATAAAATTAATGTTTGACATTCCTAGTTTTGATAGGTAGCTTGATGTTGAAGGCTTTCCAATTGGCTTCATAGTGTCAAGAACTTTTTTGAATATATGCATGTACTTGAAGAAAAGCAAGTGAAGTTAGTGGCATACAAGCTACGAGGTGGAGCAGTTGTATGGTGGGATCAATTGCAGTCAAATAGGAGGTAAGAGAGCAAGCTATCTATATGTCTATGGGCTTGCATAAGGCATCTTTTATGGGAAAATTTTTGCCACTAGATTTTGAGCAATTAATCTACAGACAGTATCATAATTGCAGGCTAAAAGGGCATTCAGTTAAAGATTATATAGAAGAGTTCTACTGTTTAAGTGCTCGAGCCAACCTTTCAGAGTTAGAAGAACATTTGATGGCTAGATATTTTAGTGGCTTACATGAGGCCATTGAAGAAAAACTGGTTTTAAAGACCATTTGAAAATTATCTCATGCTGTTGAATTAGCAACGAGAGTTGAGGAGCAGTTGTCTCTATTGAGACGTGCAACATTTCATAGGAATGCGGTGGACCAAGGACCAGAGAGTCAACCCAAAGCTTTGGTTCAAAGCCTTTGAAGGGTCAAAACTCTGTGGCTAAACCTTATCCTTATGCAATGCCTATTCTCAAAAAGTGCTATCGCTGCAACCAACCAGAACAGAGATCTCATGAATGTCCCCAAGAGAGACAATTGCAAATTGCTGATGGCAGTCTTGACATTGATGAAGAACACTTTGTTTCTAGAGAAGACGTGGAGGTGGAGATTATTGATGGGGATGTTGGAGAACGGTTTGCATGCATTTTAGAGAAATTGTTGTTTTCCCCCAAAGGCAATCTCTGCTCACAACGACATGCATTTTTTCGGATTTACTGCACTATTAAACAAAAGGTATGTCATATGATTATAGACACTGGTAATAGTGAGAATGTAGTTTCACGAGCATTGGTGAAAACGCTTCAGTTACCTATTGAGAAACACCCGCAACCTTATAATATAAGTTGAGTTAATAAGGGTACCACTGTTAAGGTAACTGAGACTTATAATTTGAGTTTATCAATTGGAAAATTTTATCAAGATAATATACAATGTGATATTCTGGAAATGGATGCCTGTCATCTTCTTTTGGATAGGCCTTGGCAATTTGATCGGGAAGAATTTTACGATGGAAAAGAGAATTAATACTTACTCCTTTATACGTGGAAAGGAAAAAAGGCTGTATTAAGGTCTCTAGCTCTTCCTTCTCAGTTACCCAGCACATCAAAAGACAACTTGGTATCACTGGTGATTTCTCCTACGCCTATTTTACAAACGAGCTGCTAGGAGAGAAGACTGTGACAGATACCCTAACAAATGTGGTTATACCAGCTTTTGATATCAAGCTACTCCAGCCTGTGATCTTCCCAACAAACGATTTATGATACTACAAAGCTGTAGAATTCTAAGGTGTTCTTTAATTATTGCTACAAGTAAAAATTGCATATTTTAACCGTTGCTTTTAATTTGAATTCTGTATAGGGCAAAACAAATGCTTTGAAGAATGCTCGGCTGGCTGACACATGCGTCAGCACCTCTGCAGCTCCCACCTTCTTCCCACCTCACTCCTTCAAGATTAAAATTAATGATACCACTGAAGGAACCCGCAGCTTTGATCTTTTTGATGGTGGAGTTGCTGCAAATAATCCTGTAAGTCTCTTAATTAATAAGTTTCTGCAGCTGGAGTAGCTTTATCAAAGTCTATAATAGTCTAATCTGATATATATGATGTGGAGTAACTAACCGCTGACCAATTTAATCTAAACCTGTAGACACTGCTGGCTCTAAGCCACATCGAGAAGGAAACCTTAAAACCACTGGACATCACACAGGTGCTAGCGTTATCACTAGGCACTGGTGTTGCCAAGCAAGAGTTAAAAGTATTGTGCAGCCACAGCCTCCAAATGGGGCCTTGTCAGTTGGCTCTATGACAGCGGCAGAACACCCCAACTCGAAATTTTTGGTGATGCAAGCTCATATATAGTTGACCTTCATGTATCCACACGTTTTCGAAGCCCTGGTTCCAAGGACAGCTACCTTCGAATCCAGGTACCAATATATATTCACTGTTAATTTCTACTTGCTCATGATGATCATGCCAATACGAATAATTTGTTCTTATAATAACATCATCCATACTTAACATTTCCTGGTGTTGGTTACCGACTACTCGCACAGGTTGACACGTTGGAGGGTGATACTACATCCGTTGATATTTCGACTAACGATACCATGCAAAAGCTTGTGGAGACTGGTACCAACTTGTTGCAGGAGGAAGTGTCGAGGGTGAACTTGGAGACTGGCAGGTATGAGAAAATTGAGGGAGAGGGTATCAACGAACAAGCTCTTGCAGACTTCGCAAAACAGCTCGCAGAAGATCGTAATCTCAGGCTTGGCCTCCAAGCAGCTGTAGGTTCCGTTGAGGCATAAATTCCATTCGAAACCTAAAAATAAATGTTCGTATTTGAAAATAATAAAGCTGGTTGAATTTCATTATCACGAAGACGTTGTTCCCCACCTATTATTTAACTATTGACGTCCAATTCCATCTGAACTCCATTTAAATAAAGAAATCAATATCAAAATGCGTCCACAGGCACTGGGGCACACTTGTGACTAATACGTAGAATGCTTAATTCAACAAATCATGAATTGTATAATGATTAGTGTTTGGTTTAGTAGATAATGACAGAAAAACTAGTCGTTATCAGAAAAAATTAGACATATGTGTTTCATGTATCTGAATTTTTTGGATCCCTTGTTCAATGAATCTTCAGGTTATTTACATTACATGCATGTAGTGAGGAAAAACATCCACTTTGACACGCACACGCGCGCGCGCGCGCACACACACACACACATATATATATATATATATATATTAAATTAATTAATTGATATGCGCATCCACAATGGTTTGCCAAAGGGTACCCCAATCAAATGGGAGATTATTCATTTGTGATGGCAACACGTGGACATAGAATTGATACTCATCAGGGCCAAGGTGAAGAGATAGTTGAACAAATAGATGAACACTGAAGGGCAGGCCGATTTTCTCATGAGAAAAAAAGCAACGATCCAGTGTTTGGAACATTGAAGGTACTGTTTTTTCCTTCAATCTATTTTAAATGATGAATAAAGCAGAAGCTGTAGATACCTGTGTCCTTGGAGTAGAAATCTAGAATATGCTGTTCTGTTAAAGGGATAAAAAAAGAATAACTATTAAGTCTACTTAAAAAGATGAGGAAACTAAGGAAGTCTCTGTCCATGTTACGGAGAAGAAGTCTCTCGGCAAATTAGTTGTACGCGCACGATAGAGCTCTTATAAAAAAATAAAAAATATTAAGATTTAAGAAATTATGTTTTTCAATTATAATATGTGATAATATTTTTCAATTATATTATAAAAAATATCATTATAAAACTCATTAATTTAAGTGAAATGATAAAATTAACATAATTTTAAAATATTTTAATGA
>JANKKB010028462.1:3136-14812 GCA_026225775.1 Bursera palmeri | reverse complement strand
TCACATCATATGGACATTTATCATAATGTAATCCAATCACAATGATAAAGACATACAATTTTCTTTACTCCGAATATACGACGTATATTCATACTGTGATACTCCAGGACACAAATCGTCTAACATTATTTAGTTGTCGAATTGTACAAAAAGGAGATGAATTGTATGGCCCAAGTGTCACTAGTTGTAAAAGTGGCCCATCGAAGTGTTAATTGGCTTCTATAGTTGTAAGTCTTCTTCAATAGCTTTAAAAGGTGTAGTAGGGAGATATTGTCTCCTGGCTTCTTGACTTCATTCTTTGATATTGTCTCTTTCTAAACAAACCCTTCTTTAGATATTACCAAAGATGGACACTCTTTTGAAAAAAAAAAAACTAATTTTAATTAATTCACCTGGCTGGAGAATTACTGGTAAGGCCCATTTTCTTTTTTCTTTTTCATCAATTGTATTCTTATTCAATTTATAAATATAGCTTCCTATACACACTTATTCCTATCATTCCAAGAATCCAAGTGCAATTGATTCTTCTCCAATCTGGCCAAGGCAAGCTTTGCTAATGACCTCAACTGCACACATAGCCAACAATTTAACATTTTTAAAACTTACCTAAGCAGATATTAACCTTCATTATAAGTATAGATAGGCTTTACATACTACTCTTAGAAAAAAAAGGTTTTGCAATTCAAATATTCGTAAGACTACTATTATGAAAGGATACACACCATTTAATTGATTATACAAACAAGAAATTTGTTTCTCAGAGAAACTGAAGAAAGAAGAGAAAACATAAATGACAGAAATAAAAGTTAGGATTATTTACCTTCGAAATGAAATCACAGTCTGGAAATTAATCACGTGCGGAGAAATCCCTCTGATCAAAATACATATACTCACTCTATTAATCTCTCTCCTTTTCTCTGTCTCAGAATTCTCTCAATTTGATGTTGTTTTCTTTCCATTCTTGGTATACTCTTTGAACGTGAATTAAATGTACGTAACTGCTATTAGCAGTTATTTAATTCAAATAATCAACTGATATAAGCAGTTGCTTTATATGGGCTTGGACATGGGTTATTGGACAATCCATCATGGGTGCCTATCCCAAGTCCAACAATAAAAGAAGGAAGACAATTGTTTTAAAAAATAGTAGTTTTGATCTTATTTGAAATATATTTAAAGAAGAGGCTTAAAAAGTGATTAAATACTCTACATCCTTTACCATAGATTTGCATTTGGACTTTACATAATCACTCTTCAGACCTCATGACCTTTACAATAGATTTTAAATTTGAATTTTGCGCAATTGTTCTTCATGATCACATTCTTTACTCCAGATTTGCTATTGGGCTTCACACAATTGTTCTTCACCCTAAAATGTGTCTATTTAATTGTGAAAAATCAAGCCTTATAAACTAGTAACAAGATCTTATTCGCCATTGATGTGGGATATGTCCAAACCTCACAGATTTACTTTTAGGGTTCACGTAGTCGTTCTTCCCTAAAATTTGTCTATTTAGTAGTGAAGATTATGACGTAAACCAAGTAGATATTGTCCACTTTGAGCTTTGAACTTGAGTCTTTCATGTTCACATATTTGTTTTGAGGCTTCATCTAAAAGTCACTGACCCAAAACACATCTAATTAAACCTTATAAACTAATTTAGAATCTTATTCGTTAACAATATAAGGTGTAATAAAAAGTAATTACTATTTGTACATTGTATAGTTTAATTTAGAGATTTCAAAATTTCTTATATCGTTTATTTTTTAAATAAAGAATTGTAAGGATAGTGATGTATCATTCGATTTAAATCGTCATCAACAAAGAGAAACTTGCAAAGGAATGTTTTGTTTCAATCAAGAGGAATATTATACCAATTTTCCACTAGTTCCATTAGCTAAATGGAAGCCTATACTCTTCACCCACCATTAATCTTTGTTTCCAAATTAGGCTCAATGACGACAAATAGAAAAAAAAAAAAAAAAAAAAAAAAAAAAAAAGAATTTGACTAGAGTAGAAGAATTAAGTTGCAAGATTTTGGTATTAATAACTAATGAAGTTATAAGTTGCTTTAAACTTTTAATTTCCCTTTTGAGGATGCATTATGTCATGTCTCTATATCGAATAAAAAGAAAAATGAATTTGATTGTGACTTTAATTAATTATGACAGCCATAGATATCATATTACTTTATATTATATATATGGATTCTTTTGTGATGGATATTTAATATCAATTAACATCGTAATTTCTCACAATAATAACAAGATGTCATGTGGTATCAAAATACTCATTATTATATTAGAGAACTATACGTTGGATCTCAAACTTTGAACTTATAAGAATGGACAGTCGACAAAATTTGAAAATGATGGTCAGGCATTGAAGGAATTTCTTTGTTATTGTTCTTCCATTCACCATTACCAGCAACTTACCGGAAATAAATGCCATGAAAATGACATTCTTCGATTCCACTATTTTGATATATTCTCCACCTGAAATTGAGAATGTTTCATGATATATTCTCCACTTGATGAAATTGTAAATGTTTCATAATATGACTTAGACTTAAAAAGAAATTAAATAGAAATAAGCAAATGATATGGATTAAAGAGAGAAATCTATTAATGAAGATTATATATTGTCATCCTATAATTTTTCTTCTTTATCGTAAATTTGTAGATCATAATATATCAAATAACAACAATTCAGGTTGGCTTCAGAAAAGAAAATGAGATCAAATTAGAGAGCATTATAGGTTGGTCACAAGTTTTTGATGCTCAATTCATCTCTTGCTTGTATTTACCTACTCTTACATCAAAATTATTTTATTCATTTGACATAAAATTCATCAGATTTCTTGTGTTGCCCTCATCGTCTGGGAAAAGCTAGATGAAGAAAAGGTATGTGATCAGTTAACTTAAGAGTACTGTCTTCCACATTAATCTGTATATTAATTATTCAGTTGATTTTTATTTTACTTTTATATTATTAAAAGAAGCTAGCTAGTTAATTGCTTGTAATAGTTGAATATGATGTGATACACTAACTGCCACATTCTCTTCACTTTTTTAGCTTTCTCAATTTCTACTAAAGAAGCTTAATTATAAATATTCACATCCCAAGAGGAAACACAAACACAAAGCTGATCATCAGCAAGTATTCGTATAATTGATCTTATTAGAAAAGAAATAAAAATGGATAGCTGGAAATATAGAGGTGGTCTGCTTCTCATATTTATTGTTCTCTTCACATGGGTAACATCTTCAGAAGTTACCCAGGTCAGTTTTCTCTTTCTCTATTATTTGCTAGATATATAATCTCCGATAGGTATGTTTGTATATGGGTCAAGCTTGAATCAAACGAAAATAAGCAGACTTATACATAGCAACAAAATTATAAATATATTATTATATCACAGTTAATATATTTATCATTGTTAACTATTGTTTCAAAGATGAGCACGCATGCACCAGGCTGTCCATTGGAAATTAAGTTAATGTATATTAATGATATATATGAATGATGCCCAAGTTTACTGATGATCTTTTCATTGTTGTCCAGGTTATTTGGTCTCCATAATTTCCTGGTTTTGTTGGTAGATCTGTTATATATCATTTAGATATTTTCTGGTGATAATGGAATCATTTTTTGTCTTTTACTTGTTTTGGTTATTGCTGAGGGAGGTCTCCTGGTTGCTTCTGGGAACTTCTTTCTGTGCATGAACAGGTTTTTCACCCCCAATTGCTTCTTTTATATTAATTTCTATTGCCTTTTCGTCTTCTAATGATATAGTAGGTTCAGATCATTAAAAAAATTTAAATTAAAAAATAAAAACTCCTTTTTCGCAGGTGAATGCACAAGATATACCATTTTTCTAGTAGTGAAATATTTATCTAAATAGCTGCTATATATTTCTTCAACAGGGTGTTTTCAGAAACTATAATCATCCATTTGCAGTAACATATCTTGGAACCTCTCTTTTGGTGGTATATCTTCCACTATCATTCTTCACAAATTGGCTGCTAAAGTTTTTCAGAAGTCGCTTCTGTAAAGGCAGCGATGATAATGATAAACCCTCAAGAGAACTTGAGTCCGGTGTGCATGGATCGTTATGGCCGGCCGATAAAGAATGTGCCACAAATATTAGTATTTCTGATAAGGATGAAGCTGGAAATAAATCAGATTCTGAATGCGAAGATAAGGTGGAAATAGTGAAACATGAGGAGAAGTACAGCCCCAAGCAAGTTGTTGCAATTGGGTTTTGTATTGCTCCTATCTGGTTTATAACAGAGGTGAGATTGGCATGTTGGTTTTCTAACATTTACTTGGTTTTTGATTTTGTTCAACATACCATTTGCTGTCACTTATCATGAAAAAATTCCAGGTAAAAACCAAATAATGATCAACCTAGCTAGCTACTCTTTGATTTTGACTTTGTATTGCTACACAATTCCCTCTTTTTCCAAGTACTGTCATTTTATTCTTTTGTTGTTCATTCTATAAATTTAGAGATGACAAAATATCAATTGAAGAAACAAAAAATGGAAATTATTCTTTTTTTTTTTTTCCAAATTCATTTTATTTATTCATACAAAGGCATGAAGTGGATTAATATGTTATTTGGCTGGCGCAGTATCTAACAAATGCTGCACTTTCAAGAACAAGCGTGGCTAGTACACAATTGTTGGCTTCGACTTCTGGACTCTCCACTCTTCTGATTAGTGCACTTCTTGGTCAAGACAAAATCAATCTAGCCAAAGTAATATCTGTCATCGTCAGCATGGCTGGTGTCGCCATGACTACACTTGGCAAGACATGGGCTGCAGATCAATCACAATCCGAGTACATATATGAAATATTAGTATTTTACCAACGATTAATTTTTGAAGACTTAAGCATTAATTAACTTCACTTTTTGGGTTACAGAAATAGGAAGCATTCTCTCCAGGGAGATCTGTTTGCTATTCTCTCATCCATAAGTTATGGACTATTTACAGGTTAGATATGTCAACTATTTCAAAGAATATTTGCATGTTAATCATCTTCCTAATTAGTAAATTAATTATTTATTATTAATATAACATGCATGCAGTGTTGCTCAGAAAGTTTTCTGGAGACAAAGGAGAAAGAGTAGACGTGCAGAGGCTCTTTGGTTATATTGGGTTATTCTCCCTTGTTGCCTTTTGGTGGCTTCGTGAGTTTGAGTTGCTCTCTAAACTTTTTATATGCTTATGTAGCTTATAGCTCTACATTAACATCTAACCTACTCTAAATATCATTTATTCGGACTATTAACCTAGTTTCAAACCAATCATAAATAGATATAAGAAGTGAAAAATAACCAAAATTAAGGGTTGTATTGAAAATTAATCAAATCTTAATTTTTTTAATTCTTTAACTAGCCGTCTTTTTAACGGTACAATTAAACGGGCCAACGATTTTTAATGGTCCGACCCTTTTTTGATGGTTCTTAATAATCATGTAAATAATATTTTAAACACATGTTTTTTAACATAAATTTTTAAATTTTGTTATTTTTTCTAATTTTTTTTAAATAACAAATCAATTTTGAATCATAATGACTGTAAATTGGTATAATATTATAATTTTACTGATCCAACAAATGTTAGACATTTTACACCATAAATATCAGTTATGAATACACATGTTGGCAAATACTCTTTAAATTATAACCTTTTTCAGCAACTTGAGTGGCGAAAAGGATCTTGCAGGCAGTATTTGTAGTTAATTTCTTAATGATAACCTGAGAATTGTGAAACTAATGGAAAATAATATAATTGATGTACTTGTTTATGTTATATTTTTGCTCTTCACATTGTTCTTACTAGACTTGTTTTAATTCCTTTCACTATAGTTTTCAATCTTGGTATTAACTCTAAAACGTTTCACAGAACTTTTTCTTTTACCTTTTCAGCTTGGCCTCTGACAGCCATGGGTATTGAACCCAAATTTAGTTTTCCTCATTCAGCAAAAATGACAGAGATAATCCTCATAAACGGTTTTGTTGGAAACTTCATCTCAGACTATTTATGGTATATAAATGCATCTTCCTTAATTTCTGTTTCATTCATCTTTTTGTTGTTGTTATTCTTTCGAAGGATTGCTTAGCTATATAATTTAAGAAACTTTAGGTCAGACAGACCTATCATGTCATATGATGTGTGCATTTATTTATCTTATAGTTGATTTGTTTAAACAAATGTATATGTGCAATAATTTTACTGAATAGGGGCAGGAAAGTGACGTAACATTATACTTGCAGGGCACTAGGAGTTGTTTGGACCTCTCCATTGGTGGCTTCACTTGGTGTTTCTCTTACCATACCGCTTGCCATGTTGGAAGATATGTTTATACATGGTCAACAATATTCAATTGTTTATATGATTGGATCAGCTCAGGTAATTGTACTCACTATGATAAAACTTTTATTTTTGGTACCGTTTTATGTATATTTACACACAAGGCTACTTGGTGATGATGTCTTGCAGGTTTTTCTGGGATTTGTAATAGCAAACCTCGCAGATTGGATTTCAGAAAAGTTAAAAGGTAGCTCTTGATTGCTGCTGCAATTAATACCCTTGATGATGTATGGTACTACAATTCATATGGTGTTGTAATTAGACCTGCTGAAAGGAAACACTAGTATCACAGCCTCTGCTTTCCCTTCCTGGGGTTTAAGCATCATCTATATATATTCACCCAGGTGCAGAAACAAGATATAGGAAAATAAAGAACTGAGTAATTCAATCTTATGCTTCAAAACAAATCCATGTACATGAGACTGGTATACTGGTAAACCACAGTGAACAATGGAAAATGATCAGCCCGCGAGTAACACTTGAATAAGCAGGAGAAAATATCATATCAGAAATCATTCTCAATGAATCCAAAGCTTTATAAAATTATTTTTTTCCCGAATTTTCTAATGCCTCAAAAATTTAGGCTCACTTTACACTCCAATTGAGAATTATAAATTACCATTTCAAAATGATTTGCGCAATTTGCTTAGTGTTCCACCAATGGAGTATAGCAACTTGAAGAAATTTGTATCCATGTATACAAAAATCTGGCGGTAGCATTTGATTAATTGCGATGCGAAGATACCACGATTTCCTATGATGCGATTCAACTTGCTCTTGTGCGATTGAGTCCATAAGCAATTTTTTATTTCCCTTCCTCGTTTCAAGAGGCGACTTGCTTCTCACTTGCTCTATAATACAGCATCTTCTGTACATAAAACATCATGTATCCTTGAGCAGCCCTCACGATGTTCTCATTGACACGAGTGATCCAAGCGTCATCACACTTGTACCATTGATTACTTAATCGCAAATAAGTTACATAGTGGCCAGCATCTAGCTTACCCGTGTGAGTGACGACAGCAAACAACTCAAACTCCGATGAGAGTTCACTAAAAGCATCAGACTCATCCCCATCAAAAGGGAAAAACCTATTCCCAAATCGACTCCTTAAGATGGAAGAAGAGAGATATGGTGCCATATCCAATGAAAATGGAAATTGAAGATAACGATCAACCTTTCTTGACATTTTTCGAACGGAAGAATGCTCAAATCTTTTTATGTGGAAGCAAGAGACCAATGGAAGCTTTCTTATGGACATTTGTTTAAGAGACTCCTGCCTAACCTGACATTGTTGGCAGAAGAACTTTTGGTCGGATCCCAATCTCTCAGGTCTTGTAAATCGGTCCAAGCACCCCATCAAGGTAGATATTCCACAGTTTTGGCTTGAATTCATGCTATCTGCCTCACCATTGCAAGAATGATTTGATTTTGACAGAGTCTTCGTGGAACCCCCTTGATTTGGCTCCAAGTCGAGTGAGAAGTCAACACATGGGTCATATGTTGTTGATGTAAAACCACAAGCCATACACATGACATCAGACCGCAAAATACCAGAAAACACTCGATGAGCAATACAACAGTCCCCAGTGCCTGCAATACCAAAGAAATGAGAGTTATCAAATTCAGAGAAGTATACTCAAAGTCGCATTAACAATAACTCGGGTTCTAAAATGTTCTAGTACACAAGGATGACAGAAAGAGATGATGTTACTTAAAACATTGCATAAGATCTATTATTAAGCGCACTGCAATAGCCATCAGTAAAGAAATAACATCATTTTTTGGAACTTGTTTTATCTCAGCAGCTCCACTGCAACTCAGAACTGCTAGAACATGAATTTTCTGTACTCAGACAATTAGTCATACTTCCTTACTTGCCCATTAACAAATTTTAAAGAGGATCCTCTGCAGCCAAAGTAAAATGTAAAGAGTTCCATCCCAACAAAATGCTTTATGACCTCCCTTCCTGGTCTCCAAGTATGTGACACAGTATCAAATTCCAGAAACAAAATATCTATTACTGGATGGTTGCATATCAAAACAGATTTGATTGCTGACATTAGTCTCAATTACTAAACTACAGAAACTAACAAGAAATAAGAGAGAACAAGTGCAGCACCAGCAGACTGCCCACTTGCAGATAGGACTTCCCAAAATCTCTTCCAATACATGTAGGTGCTTGAAGGATGGTTGACACAAAGAACAAAATAGGTTGTGAAGAATGTTTATGCTTGCACAGAACCTAATGCAACTCTTCCTCCTTCCTGGTATCAACTTTGTCATAATATAAGACCCTATAAATGGCAAAGGTTGAGTTAACATGATATCATGAAGACAAGAAATTCCTAAGATGAAACCAGCAGGCTAGGGAAAAGTTGACTTACAGGAGTGAAGCAGATAACATCACCAAGCCTGCAGGTTGAGGTTGAGTATTAGCCCTAAATCAGGAAGCACTTGACAACTCCTAGGGCAACAGACAAGAAACCTAAACCCAAAGCCTGCAGTTAAATTTTGTGGTTACTTCTCAATCCTTAAAAGTATCCTGGATCATCTTGATCCCAAAGAAATACTAAGATTAGAAAAGATTGGGGCATCAGTGTTACATTAAGAGATCTCTAACAATCTTGCAATCTTAGCATGATAGCCAAGTTTCATTCACACTTTATGCTTCAGAAATTTATCATTTTCCTACAGTGACATAATCAAGTTAAATTACATAATAAGCTCCAGTGCCATATACAGGCATCTACCCTTATTTACTGCTCTTTTCCTCTTAAACCTTAAGATTCTAACAGTCTATTGATCATGCCCTAAGCTGACTAGTGATCTTTTATTAAAGAATATCAAAAGACCAATCTAAACTTGTCAGGTGATACAAACAAAATTCTATCTTTCAGCTTGAATGGATAAGCAATCAATTATATAATGATTTGAAGGAAGGTTGAAATAACAAAAAACCCAATCACTAAGGCAACTTAAAGATTTCCATTTGATTCTACAAAATCCAATATAAATTAACCAACTAGGAGAGAAAAAAAAAATGACGAAGTGTAAGTGTTTCCTACACCTGATGCCTCGATTAATACCTTTTGCAGAAACAAACAAATCTTATGAAAGCAAGCAAAGCAATAATTCTGAGGCAGAAAGCATGGGATACCCCGTCAGTACTAACAGTCCAACAAAACTGTAATTTAAATGAATTTATTTCCCTTTCAGCTATTCTAACCACCATTGATTGTTTACATGACAAGATTTCAAATTGATTGAATGAATCTATGAAAGACATGATAGGTATGTCCTATCCATAAATTTCTTCCACTCGAACTATTCCTTACACAACCCAAGTAAAAAACAACTCGGTCAATTCATGAATAAAAACAAAAGGAAACATCTTGCAAGATATAGAAGGAAGAAAAAGAAGAGTTACCATGACTACGAGGCTTTCGTTGATCCTTCTCCACCTTCTCATGAATCCCATCAAGCATAGAAATGAAAAATTCATGGGCATCCTGTTGCTCATAACTTGCTAGGTTCGAAGCATGTTGCCACCAACTACAATGTAATACATATCAACCAAGATTCTTATTTCAAAACGTGCAGTAGTATAACATAAGCAACAACAAATATCCACAGTAACCAAAAAAAGTAAAAACCAATCCATTAAAGGTGAATCAAAATCTTCCCCAAACAAAACAAAACAAGAATCTACTGAATTTTTGTCCCACTCCTAAGTTCACACGACATACCCAGATCGCAAAACGCAGCGTTTCATCACAATCAAATAAACCCTCGAAAACCAAACCCACCTGTATAAAAACTTGGCGGGGCTATAGGGCGTCCGATCTCCGGAAAACACGGCAGAAAACATGGCATCCATGTCGCAAGCCAAACACAACCTCACACCATTCTTCGACTGGCAATAGTATCTATTATGCCGATCACTCAGAAAGTAGTTCCGTAACGGCGGCGTATGGAACAATGCCTGCAAAACCGAGTTCATAAAGCACGTGTTTCCCAAGTTGCTCAAACCACGTAAACCCCACGGCAGATCGCCGTTACCAACGGCGTTAAAGCTATCGATTGGGCTCGAGTTGTTAACCATCAAGGCGTGCTCGCGCAAATCTGGGCTCCATGGACGGTAATCGATACGTCGTCGTTTCCGAAGATTCTCAGGTTTCAACGGCTGGATTGAGCTCGTTGTCGTCGTGTGCGCCAGGACCACCGCCGCGTCGAAATCACGGTCGTAGACCTGGTCGCGGCACGCGCAGCAGAAGAGCTCGGCCCGATCCACGTCGACGGCGATCTCGTGGCCAGGGGGAGTGGAGGCGGAGGTGGCGTGCATAGCGACGTGAGAATGCGGAGGCGCGTGACAGGAGATAGCGGCGCAGGCCATGCAGGCATAGAGACGGGGACGGGAGGCGTCGCCGCACGCGCCGCAGCGGGGGACCTCGGAGGGGTCACGACGGATGGCGGCGCGGCCTCCGGGTGGCTTGACCCGGAGGCAGTCCTGAATGGCGCGGAATGGCTTGGAACCGTTGCGGGCGCGGAAGTCGGCGAGATGGGGGCAGGGTTGGGGGAATAGAATCTGGCCGTTGATCTTGCGGTGGTGGTTGTGGTGATTGATCTTGGATGACATGGTGGCGGAGAGTGGAGGAGGAAACCCTAGATTTGTAGAAGAACATTAAGATGTCACGATCGGTGAGATTGGATGATGAGGATCAACGGCCGAGATTGATGGGAGAGTGAGGTAGCATGGTGAGTGATGAGGATGATATAAGGATGAAACTCGATAGACCGTCAAGTTCGCTTTGGCTTGGACTGGTTCTGTACTTATTTCATTTGTGTTCAGAAGCTCTTCAAATGTCGAGTGCTTTTATAAATAAAATTAATTAATAAAAATCAATTTTTTTTTTTTTTTTAAGTTGAGGGATTATTTCAAGTTTTACTAAACTCTAATTTTGTAAATTGTCTAATAAGTTTATTAAAACATGTTAAATCTCAAAAACTGTTCAATTTTTTTTTTTGTATTTTATATTTTGAATTAAAAATAATAAAATTTTAATTACATTATACTTTTTTTATGTTTTATGATCCATAAAAAGAGGAAAGAAATACTCAAAACACTAGGCTCTTTTTATTCTTTTTTTTTTCTTTTAATTATAATATAATATAAGGAAGAGTTGTTTCTTTTTTCTTTCGTTCTACACCATTAACTTATTATTAATTAGATTACAAGTTATAATTGTGAGAAGAAGTCTTGATTGAGAACTCTTTGTAAAGTGTGATGCC
>JANKKB010028461.1:0-11158 GCA_026225775.1 Bursera palmeri | reverse complement strand
TTGTTTTTGGGTCTTCTGGTTTGACCTTCTTCTCAGACAAGCCAGCATCTAGATTTGAGCTTACTATGTTCTGCTCCTTATTTTTCTCAACATGACCAAGTCCAGTTATTTCAATTGAGTTTTCGGTAGTACACTCCTTCACTTCATATTCTTTAACTTCAGCACTCTCTTCCACACTCTGTTGTTCAGGATCCCCATCTACATCATGAGGACTGGGAATTGTTTCATGATCAGAATCATGGGAAACTCCATTTGAATACACTATTACACAATCAGCTTCCTTGTCCATACAAACATCTGTAACTTCTATCCCCATTACACTACAACAGAGAAATATAAGTGTCAAAATTATATAAAAATTGGACATTCATTAAGCATAACAAGCAATTTCAGCACCGACTGTATGGTAACCATCTCTTGGGTCACAGCCATGATAAATAGCCAAAAGTCATCCCAACAGAAGACAAAATTGACTCTGAAAGCAATTAGGGAAAACAAATATCTAAAGCATTTTCAATATACTAAGTCAAAATCATATTGATTAAAAATCATTATAGAAACTCAGTGACAGAGTCTCTCATCCTAAGGTCTTAGCTAAGTTCAGACACGAATACTTAGCCTTGTGCTAGAGAGAGCACCATACTTCAATGAAACAATTAAATAAACGAAATAGAGGAATTCCCATCACTTATTTTAAACTCCACAACTACACATGCTCTGAGATGGCATGGCAAGATTGAAGACAAATAACTAACACCAGGAACACTATGAACATAATATGCTTAACATTATGATGGTAATAAGATTCTATAAATGCTGATTTTAATATGAGTATAAGCACACAAATTAGCTTGGATCAACGGCGAAACAAAATAATAGAGGATCTGAATAATGGTAGTCAGAAATATGGCTTAATATTAAAGTGGCAACGATGATAGAAACATATACAAACTGACTTCTGAAGGATAGAAAGTAAGAGTAATTGCACTATGATATCTTACCCAGGCAAATAGAAAATTTTCTGATAGTCTTAAAGTCCAAGGTATCTGTTTTCAGTTAGTTGAAGAAATTACATTTCCAGTTGGCACATATTCATTGAATTTTCCTGGGTCCATGTAGGTATCTACCAAATGGTTAATGGTTTCTCTTTTCCGCAACAACACTCAAATACTACATTTAAAAAAGTAATCGCTAAACAGAACTCATTGTCAAGACAAGAAAACATGTATAATGATTTTATTAAAAACAATAAGAGGTAATGGCACTAATAAAAGATATTTGCGCTTGATTACCAAAAGGAAAAGCACGGCAGAGAAGAGAAATAATTAGTAGTAACTACAATGGGTTTGACAAGCATGAAATAAATTGTTGATTGCATAAGAAACAACGCAGCAAACAAAATCATTTCCATTTCAACAACTGGATGGTCAAGCCAGATAAAATGAGAACAAAACAGAAGAATACTCAGCGAAGTGGGTGATTAAAATCTAATAATTATGACCAAAAGTCCTGCTAAACAACTTGATTAAATCAACCATGTGGGGACATAGTCAAACAACAAGAAATCAATTCTAGTTTCCATAAAGAAAAAGCAAAACACAACCCAAAATAAGAAATGCCATAAAAAATTAAAACAAAATATTCCTGTATACATGTTCAAGAATAAAGAGATTCCATTCCACCAACTATGGAACTGATTCAAATTTTAAACCACCCCATTTCCAGTAGGTTGATTTAAAAAAAAAAATAATAATCCTAACAAGAATCTAAAACATATTGAGCTTGAACCCATAAACTTTAAAAAAAATAATAATAAATTAAAAATCAGTCATATATTCATTTTTTGAAATCCCAGATAAGTAAACACTCAATTCAACTGTAAAATGTGGGAAAAAAATTAAAAATATAAGCTTTTTCCAGTTTAACACACATATGATGCAATGTCAAGCTTGATACTTGTTTTGCCTTAGCTAAGAAAGTTAAGAGAAATCAATTTTGTTTACTGTTTCACATTTTCCCATCAAGAAGACAACAAAAATCAATAAACTTTCAAGTCAAATATGGAGCAAAACAAGAAGAAAAAAAAAATCCCAGAACCGAAGAAACGACATGAAGAGATCGGGTGGCAAAGTTAAAGGTGAATGATGAAAGCTACATTACATGCATGCAAGCAACAAAGAGATCGAGAGACGTAAAGACGAGAAATAGGGCAAATATTACTCACATTTTAGGTGGGATGAGGGGATCTATCTGCCCAAGAACAAGAACTGGAAGTGAGTGGGCTATGGTCGTCTTTGTTTGTTTGTTTCTCTGCGTTTTGCTCCTGTTACTGCTACTCGTTCTGTACATCAGTTTTCTTATTTATATAGCTACAAGTCAAGTGTCCCGTCGGTGTTAACGGCGTTACTTGACGGCGTTAAAATTTGAGATTTGAAATTTTTCATTTCAATTTCAAATCTTTGTCCTAAGATTTCTTGCCTTTTATCTTTTTGCTTTTTACCCCATTTGATTTTTTTATTATTGTTTGTTCTAATTTATGAGGCGGCAAAATGTGCTGTGCTATACTGCCATTTATCTACTTGAACTCCCCATCACATTAAAATAATTCAATTAAATAAATAGTACACTACAGTGAAGAACAAAGAAGGAATGACAATGAGATGGTGCACTTGATAAATGTTTAATTAGTAAGTCATGTCTCAATCTGCTTCTGTCACTCTAATTAGACAATGAATTAACCCATGAAATTAGCAAAACCCTTTTCAAAATCAAAGTTTAAAAACATAATTTGGCAGATTAGTTGAGATGTTAGAGATTTGCTTACAGGGAAGATTCAATTTGTGAAGGAGATGTGTTCATATCTTAACAAAAAAGCAATTAAAGAGAAGATGTTCCATCCAAATTATTGCCTAGGCCCCATCTCTGATTATTCCTGCTTAACCCCTTTTGATAAAGCCCTAACACCCTCTAATTTATTTATTAGTTACTTGCTTTTGTTGCTTTCTTAAAACAATGTTTGGTGAGTTTGAGTTTCTGGCTTAGACAATTCAAAAGCTGTATTGTCCCCTTGTGTGAACTAGTTCTAACTACTGCTATATTTCCTTTTGAGTTCCAATTGTTTAAGCCATTGTTTGACTTCTTACTCCACTCACCGTGGCAACCAATCCATGATTGATCACAACTCATGTTCTCTTTTCTATCAAACTAATGGAGGTTGAATTTATAAATGCAAAATGCTTATAAAAAATAGGGAAATGATCACCTCTTTGCTATGAATCCTTCAGATACAGTTGTTGGATATAATTTAACAAGAAAAACCTTTTTATGACCAAATGCTCTCCGAAACATTCCCTGGCTAAAATTTAGAATGTTAACCTTCTTAAACAAGTGATCAAATACCTATCAATAATACTAATAAATGCTACGCCATCATCATTTAGAGTTTGCTTCATAGTGAATCGAAAGGAAATGAGCTTAAACTAAAGGAGTGTGTCAAAATATGGATTAAATAATAAAAATTTAGATATCTTGACCCTTAATTTGATAATTTGATAATGTTCTTTGTTGTCAGTTTTTAACACTAGATAATTAATAGATTTTTTTGGATCCGTTGGTTGTCAAGTATTAAAGATCAATAAAAAAGATATATATGGATTATTAAGTGTTAGAGATTAACGTTAAATTAAATAATCAGTCTATTAAAAAGGTTATAATATCTATATTTTCAGCGTTCGGATTATATTTTAATAAATCTCTTAAAGTTGGGTCCTTTTTTTTTTTGGTTAATTTGACCTATTTAATTTGGTAAATGAAGAGTGCCGAAGAGCAAAACTAAACTAAACAGAACATGGTCAGATTAATAATAATTAGTAGTTTAAGGGCAAATGTGAGCCCGTGGCGTATTATGTGAGCTGTGAGGTCTCTAAAAATCATAAGAGTTGAGTTGAACGATGATGTGGAATGGTGGAGAGTCGTGAGTGGAGTAAAAGTGAGGGTACCATTTTTAAGATATAAAAGTTATGGAATTGAATGATGAATTAAACAATGAATGATGATAATATGTGTGTGTGGAACCCATGCCTACCCCTCCATCACGCCTTTAAATCTTGAATTTGAAGTGAATGATATTGATTTGATCATCATATGGGTCCCACATCCTAGATTGTACATGCCAACGGACATGATCGTTCACCACTCACCACCGTCATCATTTATCTCTCCTCACAAATCCCCAATTAATTTAATTTAAAGAATGATTTATTAATTGTTAATGGAAACATTGTGCCTTATCATACCGTTTCGTGCCGATATGACCAAACCTCACACGTGTTCGACTGTTCTTTTCTCTCTTCCCAATCATTAATTGTTGGAATTTTAGCTTATTAAACTACCCATGCATTTAAAAGAAATAAATAAATAAATGAAGATGGACGAGGCCTTGAAGGTTCGTCGGTCGGTCGATCCGGGTATCATCTTAATTAATAATAGGATAAATTTTACGAACTTTCTTTGAAACTAATCAAAAGCTAATACAATCATCAATAATTGCGAAGTTTCACACATCTTCCATATTTTAACTAGATTAACTTCTTAGCCAAAATATTCCTATCCACATCTAAGGCTTAATAAGTTTTATTACTTCCTACTTAGGTTACAAAATGGGTAAACTGTTATTTTTAGGAAAATTAATTAAATTTATTAATTATAGAAACTTCATAATATAGTATTACTAATATTATGTGCCTAACTATAATATACTTAGTTTTATCTTGTTTAACTCAATTCATTAATTTAAATTAGATTATATCGAATTGTCTCAACCTGTTGAGATAGTAATTCTAAACAAATAATAAACCACAATTGCTATAATATGAATTTTAAGTGATAAATTACAAGCTATATAAAAAGATCAATTGCCCTTCTTTTTAGCTTGGTATTGTTTTCAATTGGTAGTTAACAAGATACACATCCAGTTAAAACATAAGGGACAAGGCTAAAGGGTGGAGAAAATTTTCGAGCTTAGTGGTATCACAACATGTAAGTGCTTCTGTTTCAATGTCGCATTTTATGTATCATGAGACATTAGACGACCTATCATTTCTCCAAATCTAGAACGAGTAAACCAATTGCAAAAATTTTAAAAAAGATAGATGACCTACTAGGGTTATGCCACGTGATACTTAACGAACGATCAAGATTGAGAAAATGCCATTGAAAAACCAGACATTCATTGACATTTATTGTTTTATAGTTAAGTTCTCACCATCATAAGGTTTTTCGATCATCGTTTTAAGGAGGAGCCATCATTGTTGCCTAAGTAGGAGTAGTTTTTCATGTTAAGTTATTACTGAACTACTTAATCAACCACCGAGTTATGGACCATTAGGGTTTGAATGTTTTCTATAGCTCTTGGTTAGTTTTATTAATTATCGAAGGGATTAGTATTTTGGTTAGAAGTTTTTAAAAAGTTTTGGGAAGTGTATTCGCTTGTAACTGGGAAGTTGTTAAGGTTATATTTGTCTTTGTAACTATTGATATGTGTTTTGGACATGTGTCAATCTTGGTTGAGCAATTTTTTGTTAGAGATGTGCCCTAAGAATAAGATATATTTATGTAATGTAAAAACAATTACGAAATAAATAAAAGTTATTTTTATGCAATCATTTTGTCATATCTCTTTATCGCATCAATGATCAAAGATCTAGAGTTAAAATTATGATAAAATTCTTGTTTATATGAGGTAATCCATGTATATAAGACACAAAACTTTATCATAACTTAAATTAAGATCACAACCTATAAATATAGTTAAGCTCTTTGTTTAGACACTGTTATTTTGTCTTTTACCTTCATGGGGATGATGAGTTTCAAATCATTAAAATGGATATTTAAGGACAAAGATACTTGTGTATTATAAATTAATATATTAAACAAATATTGTGTAAAGTTTATGGTTCATTATAAATACCTTCCCTGAATTATAAACGGAAAATAAGAGTAATTTGGGCATACCTAACTTGATCTTGAGTAGTTAGTGAACCTTTGGTTTGCAGGCTACAATTTTTTATTACAATAGAAAGTGAGACATTTAGAATAAATGTTTATACCTTGGCTAGTTGGGATTATAAGATCTGTAAGACATGAAATACTATCCCATATATATAGAATTCATAACTCCGTAAAGTTTAAAGGAAATTGCCTTAAAAGTTTTATAAGGTCTTGGATGGTGAATCTTGGTCGAATGTTTAATGAAGAAAGTTCATTAAACTAATTCATTCATTAGATGTTAAACTAGTTTCAAGGGTAAATATATAATTAAAGGAGAAAAAAAATAACTCTAACTTAACTTCACTTATCAGTGTTCTAGGAGGCTATTTATGTAATTCTGTTGCTCGATAGATGAACTTAGAGAAATAATTTGATAAAATTTAAATTATTAAGTTTTCTGATAAAAAAAAATATTTAATTCAATAGTATAACTATAGGATTATAGTCTAATGAGTCAGAATTAATGGACAAAACTAACTATATTTATGAAATAAAAGAGTACTGGATTGAATCCATTAGCTCCATAAAGGTCTTCTCGGTAGCTATCCAATTCATTTGGACTTCTAAGTGGACTGAAAGTATATATGTTCTGATTTAATTAGATTTATTTAATATAGTTTTGATGTTAAATAATAAACAAATAGTGGTGAACTCTACATCATGAGTTGGACTTGTACAAAACCTGATCATGAATTGAACAATAAGATTGAGCTTAAGTATGGTTTAGACTCACAAAAGGCTTGATCGATGGGCTAAATATGTGTATGGACTTAAATGTATGAGTTAGGCTCATGCAAAAGGTGGCCCAAAGCTCATTAGGATTTGCTATGTTATATTGTAATTTGATTGCAAAAACCTTAACCTTAATAGAAATCATAGTTGCCCCTAAGCTAAAGAAGAGATGAGGTTCCAAAATTTAATTAAATTAAATTACGAAACAAAAAATTCTAATAGAAGAATATATCTAGGGGTTTATGGACAAAGCTATATCATTCTTTAATTTTGTTTAAACAATATTATTGTATTCCTATTCTAACTCTAGCTGTATAAGAAACAACAAACTCTAGTTCATTTAGTTAATTGAGTTATAGAATTGACTAGGGTTTGTATGTAATTCTCTCTCACTCCAAGAACAAATTCACAGTAAGAAGAGGAAAACTTTATTTGAACTTGGGAAAAACACGGCTAGAGGTTTAGAACCCTAGTGTTGCCCCTTGTTAGAAGAAGCCTTGCCGCTCCTCCTTGTGTGTCCTCTTGCTGTCCCATTTTTTGAGAAAGCAACGGTGTTCTCACCTCTCTATTTGTCCTTTCATCCTCTCTACAGAGAGTTTTGCAAGACGTCCACTCATCTCTGCTTAGAATGAATGACTGTCATACACTAGGAAGGCTAAGGTTCAAAAAGTATTATTAAAAGAAAATGTACTTTTCTTCTTCGATTTATTTTAAATACCCAAAATTCTCTCTTGAAAGGTGATCTACCTTTAGACCAATTTGAAATTCCTCGTGGGATCCAACATTTTTCTACATCAACGTGGATCAAACTCTTCATAATGATTGAATATCATGGATAATTTATATGGCTTTTGGTTTTATCCTAAGACAAAATAACTTACCTTAGAGTTATTTCTATTTAACCCCATTTATTCATTGAAATGAAAACCTGCTGATGTCATAACCCGATCGATCAATTCTCAAGTTCAAAGAAAGTTAATAGATTATTTGATTTGGGTTAATTTCGTTGCTCCCACTAACCTCAAGAATTTCTCTAAATGCCTAAAACGTTTTCTTTGTCCATGCTTTACCTATGCTACACTTATACGGTGGGTGTAGATCGTGATGAACAACATAGTTGTGAGTTCACTTAGAAAACCACAATCAAGGCCATTTTTACTAGTCCATAGAGACAAATAGTTCGGCTATTATTTGGGCCTATAGGGCCGTTGCAGCTTAGGAATCATATGGCCTTGATTAACAATATTTATGTCTAATTTAACCTTTTGTTCTCATTAATGCTGTTAGTTTGGCTATTATTTGGGCCTATAGGGCCGTTGAAGCTTAGGAATCATATGGCCTTGATTAACAATATTTATGTCTAATTTAACCTTTTGTTCTCATTAATGCTGTTTGTTGGACCAGAAACGGTTTCCACTACCAGTAGTCGCAAGGGCTAAGAACAATCCCGCCAAGAATAACTACCAACGAGTGATAATCCAATCAAACACCTCCACGTGTCTATGCCTCTTCGATCGCTACCTTAATATAAAGCCCCCCGAAGCACAACCTATCCTCATAACGAATCTCAACAACTTTCCCCCGCATTCCCACGCAATCCTCACAAGAGAGAGAGAGAGAGATACGTTGTTAACAATGGAGGCTACCGCTGTTGCTGCAGAGAGCATCGAGGTGAAGAAAGAGGAATCCACGAACATGAACAAAAAAGATGGCAGCAACGACAAGAAAGAGGCAGTCGTCGTTGATTCTGGTAATGGTGAGAGCCCTAATGCTGCTGCTGCTACTACTGCTACTGGCACTGACTCTTCATCTCAGAACAAGAAGAAGAGTAGGAAGAACAAGGGCAATAACCGAATCCAAGTCTCCAACACTAAGAAACCCTTTAGTTTCTACCTCAATCTTGCCAAGGTATAATTCCTGTTTTTTTTGGTGAAAATTTGGGATTGTGTCATCTTTTTTGGTTTCTTGCCTTTCTTGTATTCGCTCTGTAACTTGTGGTCTGTTTGGTGTCCGGGAAATTAATCATTTTCACTCTAAAGTTTCCTTAATAAAGATCTTGAGTTTCTTCACATTTCTGCAATTTTAGATATTTTATTTTTTCGGTTTAAGCCTTTATCTAATCTCCCTCTACATCTTCTTTCTTGTTCTCTCAATTTCTTGGTTCAATTATGGTCTTTCTTTTCCCCCTTTTATTGATCAGGATTTCCCATTGTTCCTTTATTGTAGAATTGGGAACTTTTTCTTTTTCTTGCTTTATGGCTCCTTCAGTATGTATGAAACATTATATGAATATGTTAATTTGGATGTCATTTATGATGTTGATTCAAGCGATTTCCAACTTCAAATGGTCCTTTCTTGCTTTAAACTTAATTGTTTTTACTTGTTGATGTACTTTATTTTACAAAAATATAAATCAGGAAATTACATATTGATTATGACGTGAAACAGTATAGACTCTACATTTTCCTGATTGTTGTTCTACCTAATAATATCTATCTGTGTTGCAGAGTTACATAAATCAGTACAATAAAGTTGAACTCTCAGCCTTGGGCATGGGTACATACAATTGCTTAATCCTTTTCTCTTCTTGTTTTCGCTTATTTGTTTTCCATTCTTCCTTCTTTTGACTTGGAAGATTGCTTCTTAAAGCTTATAGTTATCCTTTTTCCTGAAGTAATTCCAAAATACAGCTTTCTCGAAGGAAAAATAATTATTAAAATAGTTTTGATCCCACAGCATACAATGACTTGTTCATTGTCAAGAGAAAGAAGTTAAGAAAACAGTTTAGTAATGCAGTTGGATTGATCACTATAATAGTTATGAAAGATTTTTCAAGTGGGAAATTGACATCAACGAGGCCTGTACTAGTTACTAGAAGCCTAATTTTCAATAAACTTTAGCAGGCAGGATTGATGAACTTATGTTTCTTCTGTTTGAAACTCAGAGCAATGCTATTAGAACATCAAACTTGGAATGGCTTATCTGTTTCTCTGCGTTCATGCAATCATTGCTGTTATATCCTGCATTTCTGCTAACTTAGACGGTTACTTAATGCAGCTATTCCTACTGTTGTTATAATTGCTGAGATTCTGAAAAAAGATGGACTGGCTAATAATAAAGGTAGGAAGCCATATTTTATTCATTTTATTGAGTGAAATATCATTGAACTTAAATGTTATTGAAAATGTAACAGAGATAAAGATATCTACTGTGGACTCCAAGGAGAACCATAAAGGCCGCTTCGTTCAGAAACCTAAGGTTGTATTGCTTGCTTTTGCTTCTGGGTTTTCCTTATTTTATTAATTTTTCACTCATCACAAGTTCTTGTTGTTCATCACTCTTACTTGTCTGTCAGATTCAAATTCTAATGGGGAAGGCTGAGAATCTGAACAAGTCCACTGCTGGTGATGCAGCACCAGAGATGACTGCTGATAGTCCTGATGCAGCTGCCGCCTAAGCGTTTCATTTCCAGAAATCAGCCGTTAATAGATGTTCTTTTCAGTCAAAATGTATGAGTACTAATTAGTATTCAAGTTTTCTGTTAGAGATTCTAATAACATGATCATGTAATAGAGATGGAGACAGTTCACTGGAGCTGATGTAGTGAAGCCTGGGCGTCTATGTGTTTTGTGTTGTTTCATTTCATTTGTAAGTGTTGTTGAGATCAAATTGTATAGAGCTGTTGTTCATGTAAGATGTGTAACGTTTCATTGTATTCCAGAGAAATAGAAATACATATCATAGTTTCCGGAATCAGTTAATTTTGCAAATAAGCCATATGAATATTTTGTATAAGATAATGAAAATGAATAGGCTGTTTCTTGTGATCTTCTATATTCAAAGTGTTGATCTAACTCAAGTGCGCAACCAATATTCCCTGATGTTGACATAGCTCTGCTTAAACAGGAAACGGAAGAGGATTATGGCAGATTTTTAATTAAGAATTTTTTACTTTTCAACAGTAGTCAGTACATCAGAGCAATTTCTCCCCCAAAAATACGCTATTAATAAGGCCTATCTCATGATCATATCTCAAAATCTTCGAAATTTACAGGTGAAGGATGGAAATCATATCAAATCATTTACTAAAGTAAAAATATGCATTCAATGGGTAACTAATTTTATGGGCGTCGCTGCTGCATTTTCTATTTTTTAACTGGACGCATGGTCCTCCGGCTGATGTTTTTAATTGGCTCGTTTCGAAGCTTCATTCATCACAGTAACGAGCTAATCAATAAGATGGTTTAGAAGTTGGACTTGGTTGATAGGCCATTATTCTTTTCAAAAATGGAAAATCTTGCAGCATGCAGCTTGCCAAAAATAACTACCAACAAACCACCTCCGATTACATCCTACATTTAAAGGTAGAAAGAACAGA
>JANKKB010028460.1:0-14802 GCA_026225775.1 Bursera palmeri | reverse complement strand
TTAAATTAATAGCACTTAAAGTGTAAAAATGATATTTAAACTCATAATAAATGTACACTTTTAAGTGCTTATCATTCCATAAACTCTTGTTGCGACCAAACGATCTAAAAATATTTATCAAGAGCATTGAGCATTAAAAGCTCTTTTGGTCAATAGATAAGTCTTTTTTTTAATATTAAAAAGCTCTTTTAAAATATAGAAGATCTTCCATGCATGAAGTTGCAATTGCTAGTAATCAGTAATTAGTGGGAGCAAAGTTTTGACTTAAATTGAGTGATATTTGGGTTGCTGTTAATTGTTGTTTAGGGTACTTTCATTGATGGACAACCAACAGTGTGCTTTCCTAAAGCTCTACATTGCCTTAATACAGCAATCTTGTGAACTTTTAAAATTTGTGTTTGAGAGTAAGCAACAATGTGCTGTTTTGGATGTACTTTGGATGATTTGACAAGGAAGAAATGATTGCAATTTTTAAGGAAAAAAAGAGGAAGAATTAAGCAACCTATGGGATAGGATCCATGTCTTTATGGCATCAATTTATAAGGAATTCCAAGACTTCTCCCTCTTCTTTATCCAACATGTGTCATTGTCAATTGTTGTATATATACTTGTTTTTTATGGGGTTGTTAGTGTTTTTTTTTTGGGGGAATAGGTTTATGATACCTTATTTTGTAGGAAGTTATTAAACATGTTTTGAGTTATTAGTTCTATACATTTTTTATGGTTAAGATTGAATCTAACATGTATAATTAATGCACCTGGAGAACAACACATTTGAGGGGCCATTTATAATTGTATTTATTAGATCATATTTAATTATGAAAAATGAATGGATAATGATTTTTGTGATGCTTGTTCCATTTTATTTTTTTTGTGCATATATGATTTCTTTATTTGATTTTTTTAATATTTTCATATCCATAAATTATAAACTAAAAAAGTTGTAAATAGGATTATTAAATTATTTTTTTTTAATAATAATTCGTAATATACTAATGATAGTGTCTAATGAATATTTTTCATTTAATATTTCTTTTGTTAACTACATGAGAGTTTTTCATTTGATTGTAGTGTTTATCTTTAAAGATGATGTTTAATAGATATTTATTCATTTATTGTCGCAACGATAATGTTTTATTAACAGTTTACTAGGGTTAAACGATCATACTTTTTACTTAATGAAATTATATTATTAATTTTTAATTCATAACTTTCACTTAAGAATGAGGGGAACTTTGAATTTCATAATATATAATATTGTCATGATGTAGGTAATTATGTGAATTCTGGGATGGTTGACATTAATCAAGGGTAACGATGTCATTTTTGGATTCTGCACATGTCAGAGTTGTGCAGACCACTATCTCTTAACTTTAGGGGAGGTTTGTGTCAGTTTATTCAAGTATGGGTGGCTAAGAGTCACTTAAGATAGCCACGATGTGTATGGCTAAGTGTCACTTAAACTACCCACAATATGTGTTGTTGATTTAATTTTTTCTGTTAACTAATACAGAGAAGGGGCTTAAACTGTCATCTCATGAAACATTGGGGGAGAAATTATTGATGAAACTTGAGGGGGCAAACTGTCATTTACCCCAGTTATTTTTAAAGGACCATAACTTTTTTTCGTTGTACCATTGCCTTTTTCCCTACCTAAGGAGACAATGCATATTCCATTTTTTTAATACATGTCTGTGGTTGCTTCAATTTCTTTTTTAATTTATTTTCTGCTTTTGGTTTTGGGCTGTGCAATTTTTCTGCATGGTCTTTTGTACTCATGCATTCTTGGTTTTTATGAAAATGGCTGCCATTGAATAGTCTGCAGCATGCAACTTTGGCTGCTTATTCTCAAAAAAAGAAAAAAAAAAAAAAAGCAGTATTGACTTATCTAGTACTACCTTCTACTAATATTTTTGAATAAATATGGATACTAGTTTTCTTTGTGAAGCTGTTTTTGATACCTTGAATTTACCTAAGCAGGGCGATATGAATCATCCTGGAGCCGAACTGGTGGCTTAAGAAGTTCTGATGTTTGTACACCAGAGGTATTGGTGAAAAGATCTTTATTAATGCTCTTCCTGCATTCTTAGTTATTGCTTTTGTCATTATTTACTTATTACATTTTATTGAAGATATGTTTTTTCCTTTCTAGGCTTCATATGATTGTGAAAACCCAAAGGAGTCTGAATCTCCCCGTTTTCAAGCTATACTTCGTGTCACAAGTGCTCCTAGAAGGAGGATTCCTGCTGATATCAAAAGTTTCTCCCATGAATTAAACTCCAAAGGCGTACGACCTTTCCCATTTTGGAAGCCGCGACGCTTAAATAATCTGGAGGTACTTTGTTTTATTTTATTTTATCTTGCAGCTAATGGATAGACTGTTGCTTCAAAATCTTTGTGTTTTTAAACAGCTTACTATTCTATACAGGAGATATTGGTTGTCATTCGAGCTAAATTTGACAAAGCAAAGGAAGAAGTGAACTCTGATCTGGCTATTTTTGCTGGAGATCTGGTTGGGATTCTTGAAAAAAATGCAGAAAGTCATCCTGAGTTGCAGGAACCAATTGAGGACTTGCTGGTTTTGGCTCGGAGCTGTGCGATGACATCACCTGGAGAGTTTTGGCTTCAGTGTGAAGGCATAGTACAGGAATTAGATGATAGGCGTCAAGAACTTCCTCCGGGTATGCTGAAGCAACTCCATACGAAAATGCTTTTTATTCTTACGAGGTGTACCAGGTTGTTGCAGTTCCACAAGGAAAGTGGGTTGGCGGAGGATGAACAAGCACTCCAGCTTCGTCAATCTAGATTCCTTCATTCTGCAGATAAACGAATTCTGCAAGGCACTGGAAAGGATGGAAAAGGTTCTAGTGCTGCAAAGGCCTCAAAGGCAGCTTCAGGCAGGAAATCTTATAGTCAAGAGCAACATGGCTTGCACTGGAAGAGAGAGCATGTTGTACAGCAGGAAAACATTCTTTCTCCTCCTGCTGATGACACTGCAAAGAACTTGGAGTCCCCTGCAAGCAGGGATCGAATGGCCTCTTGGAAGAAACTTCCATCTCCATCTGGGAAAATTATGAAGGAAAGTCCTACATCAAAGGGGCAAAATGAAAGTAAAATTGAACCTTTGAAAACAGTTGCTAAGCCGCCTGAGCCTCCTCCTGCTAAAGAAACTCTAGAACATTCCTCAAAGCACCAACATAAAGTTTCTTGGGGTTACTGGGGAGATCAGCAAAATCTTTATGATGATAGTAGTTCTATTATTTGTCGCATTTGTGAGGAAGAGGTTGCAACTTCACATGTGGAGGACCATTCAATAATTTGTACTATTGCTGATCGATGTGATCTGAAGGGTCTGAATGTCAATGATCGTCTTGTCAGAATTGCAGTTACCCTTGAGAAGATGGTGGAATCCTTTCAGAAGGATATCCATCATGTGGTTGTAGGAAGCCCGGATGTTGCAAAAGTATCAAATTCAAGTTTAACTGAAGAATCTGATGTTCTCTCTCCGAAGTTCAGTGATGGTTCTAGGAGGGGCTCAGAGGACATGCTTGACTATGTTCCTGAAACCGATAATTCTGTTTTTATCGATGACCTGAAGGGTTTACCTTCCATGTCATGTAAAACTCGTTTTGGTCCAAAATCTGATCAAGGAATGACAACATCATCGGCAGGTAGCATGACTCCAAGATCTCCTTTGTTGACACCAAGGACCAGTCAAATAGACTTGTTATTGGCAGGGAAGGGTACTTACTCCGAGCATGAAGATTCTGCACAGGTATCTTTGTCCAATAGTGCATAAAAACTTTTATGTATGTGGTATGTTGGTATATAACTTTACTTTATTATCCATTTCTAAATTCTTCCTTCTCTGTTTGTTTGAGTTTATGCTCAATTTTATTAGTTGGTGCATGTTCATTTGCATAGAGAGGTTGAAAGTAGCTGTAAGAATCTTTACTTGTCAATATAGTAAGAAGTTAGAACCACTGTTCTTTGGCGTGCTGGTTTGAAGTTGTCTTAACTGATTCAATGTATTGATTTTAATTGATATTGGATGTCTTCTGGCTGTGCCATTTCCCATCTGATCAAGGTTTTCTTAAGTACTCCAAACATCTGGACGTGGAAAAATTTTAAAGTGTAAAGTTATATATTTTTCAAAGTTGGTTAAGGCAAAAAAGAACTTTTAGGTTCCCCGTCTCCTTTATTGTTTCATTCTATGTAACGTTATCAGTAATGATGATGTGAGGGAAATATCTTTACTATTAAACAATTACTATTGAAATCAAATGGTTAAATAGTTGATGCATCAGTAAAATGAAGCTCTGCATGTACTTAGTTTTCGATAAAGTGCAGAATGAAACCACTTCCTGCAACCATATGTGCTACAACATGAGCTCTTTGTGGAACTATAATAAATAAATTTTTCTGGATTTTGGCTGAAAATTCAAACTCTTTCTACAGCTGCATTGGCCATGCAGGATTACATCCACTCAACCATTCATTGCATCAATATATTCGTATAGAATTCTGCTGGTTTTTTTTTTTTGAAGAGTACCATGATAGTGAAATTGTGGACAATTGTCAAATTGTTATTCTGGGAATAGTCTGATATCAATTTAGGTACTGGATGGACTGATGGTCTTGGTACATCTAATATATGTATAAATATTAGCAAGATTGCAGGTAGTGAGTTCATCTTAATTTCGCTTAGTTGCATACTGCTACCAGGTATATATGGGCATGCATTTTGTGGTTATATCGTAGTGCTTCAAGCATGTTTTAGCATATTAGTACAAATATCAAATAGCATTGGGCTGAATTTCCTTCTGGATTATGCAGATGAGTGAACTTGCCGATATTGCAAAATGTGCAGCAACTGCACCATTGGATGATGATAGTTCCATTCCGTATTTGCTTTCTTGTCTCGAAGATCTAAGGGTTATCATTGACCGTAGGAAGTTTGATGCACTCACGGTGGAGACCTTTGGGACTCGTATTGAGAAGCTGATTCGGTTAGTTTTTGCTGTTATGTCTTTTCAATACTTGAATTAGAACATTTACTTTTTCCTTGCTATTTAAAAGCTTTGATTGACAATTAGGTACTTTTTATAACAGCCTTTGAAGGTTTGACTGGAACTTTCTTGTGCTTAGCATAATTAATTATGATTATGTAGGGAGAAGTATTTGCAGTTTTGTGAGCTAGTAGATGATGACAAAGTTGATATAACTAGTACTGTAATCGATGAAGATGCTCCTTTGGAAGATGATGTTGTTCGTAGCTTGAGAACAAGTCCCATACATTCTTCTAAAGACCGTACCTCAATAGATGACTTTGAAATAATAAAACCAATTAGTCGTGGGGCATTTGGACGGGTTTTCTTGGCGAAAAAGAGAACCACAGGGGATCTTTTTGCAATAAAGGTACTTATGTTTATTGTTTTTTCGTACCTATGTTACTTTTGGTTACTACAACAAATGGTTCTTATTGGGCTCATTGTTGAATTTAGTTCTTCATGAAATCCCGGGAAAATGCAAAAACAACTCATTAATAAATTTCATGTTGTTGATGTCTTTCAAGAATTCCTCTTTTTTCGTTAAATTATTTTAGACACGTGTGTGCTGTGATAAATGTAATAATGAACTTTTCTCAATCCTGCAATAAAATGGGCCAGAAGTCGGATAAGACTGAGTACTAAAGCTCATTGAGTGAATATAAGTTTTAATAGTAAAATATTGTTAGAAGTATGATATCTAGTTAGATTTAGAATATTGCCTTTCCAAACATATGCACTGACATGTAATCATTAATAATTTTGAAGCTATATAAGTAGTTGTTAGAACTTAACTTTTATTAGACTGTGGACTACTGATCAGGTAATCATTTTCGAACTACCAGCTGACATAAATAATTTTTAACTTAAAAAAGAAAATGTATATGATGCTAAAATTTTTCTAGTGCATGAAATATTGAAATCCTTATCAAACTAGTATCTATGGGATATATTGGTAATACCTAGTAAAAGTAGAAATTATATCTTTAGTAGATTGCAAGCCACATTTACTTCCTTGCAATTGTCCAATTTAGCTATTTGCATGTGTATAACCTTCTTATGCTTTGATTTGAAGGATTCGATAAATTGTTATTCGACCTAAAAGTTTAAGATACGATTGGTAAGTGGTCAGTTTGCCTAAAAGGCTTAGGTTGATAGGTTAGGATTTAACAATAGTATTTAACTTTTGATCAACTTAAAGCTTGTTGAAAACAAACGTAGCCAAAGAACAACAAAAAACATAAGGGTGTGTTTGTTCTCATTTCCAGAAAACATTTTCTGGAAACACACATTTACAATGCATTTTAAATCAATATTAGTTATATATCATTTTCAAATTTCAAAACCTTTCGAAACTAATCATATATCTTTACTTAATTTTAAAAACAAAAACACAAAATTCATATATAAAGACACCCTAAATCAGTTAATTCAATTGATAGGGGGGATCTTAGCACACTGACCACTTGTTCAGTCAGGCTCTAATACTATTTAACCGTATGATCTAAATGCTTAAGCTGATTAATAAATAACCTATAATACTTAAGCGCTTACCCTTCTCAATAGATTATACCACTGCAAACATGTAGAAATGTTTGTTTTATACAATATATTTGTCTATTGATTGTAGCATTGGTGATGAACTTATTTTAAGATGTGATACCTGATTTTTCAAAATGCTTAATATGGTTGTCCAAGAAAAATATGTTGGATTATAATAAGAAATCTATCAGGAAACAAGTTACTAGAATCTGGTGGACATTTTACATGATTTCATGTAATTAGTTGTGCAACAAATTTTCAAGGTAATAGACCTTGTAAAACAGTTTTTAATTGCCTATTTTATGATAATAGTTTTCATGTCAAAATTCGCATAATTTGGTTATTTGACAAAGTTCCACGCTTCCTATGGATAAACTTCTGATAATAATATTACCATAATCATTGTCAATTATGATACTCATTGTAAGATGTTCTACACCAGAAAATATTTGCACACAGCTTTTATAAAGCTTTAGAACTTTTTTTTGACCTAGATGCGAGTTCTCTTAATAAACATTGGTTGAAGCTCTTGAATTCTATGCATAAAAATGGGCTCATTATATTGTTGTAGGTCAAGTGCTGAACTAAATATGAGTATAATTGCCTCATTTATCGCATACCTTTCTTCAGAAGAACCGAATCAAGAATTTCATCATTATGAAATTTTGGTCTTGGAGTCCAGCGAGATGTATATTTATAAGAACACTAGAAAAATGATTTCCTTCGTATACACCACCATGTACTTGAATTGAAAGTGTCTGCATTCTCAGGAATTCTCTGCAACTTCTTGGACAGAATATAACTTGAAAGTGTTACATAAATACCTTTTTGGAGGATCCAGGTCTTGCTGCCCCATGGCTTTGTCTTTTGGCTTTCAAATGGATTTAGCAGTACTGGATCTAAACAAGAAATTTGGTTGATCTAATGATCAGACTGCAATGGAATTGAATTTTCTGTCATAAATAAGTGGTGATGGGTTTCAGTGAATGACATATTTTCTATATTACATTGGTAAATTATGGTGGTGAAGTAGTTAAACAATGTTCTTTGCAATTGGTGAAATGCTGAACCTGTTGAACTATCATATTGAAAATAGTAAGATATCTCCATTATCGAAAAAGTGTATGTTACATCTCATATGGACTGGATTCCTGCTTTTGATGATGTAACCAACCGGAGATCAATCCAGTGGCAGATTGGGATTGTGGGGTTATGGACTTCAGTTTTGCTGTCCAATATTCTATATCTATTAAGAACTACTAGATCTCAGTGTGTAAGTTCCCTAAAAGAAAAACAATGGATGAACTGATTTGTGGGCTAATAAACTGGTCAACTTGCCTCAGTTATTCTGAAGCCAAAATTGCTAACAGTTCTGGCAAGTACCTGACAGGGGTTTTGGCTAAGGCATTTATTGCTTCCTTAATGAGCTAATTGGAATGAGTAGATTATGTAGCCTTTAATGAAAGTAGTCATGGAATAACTAAATGGTCATGAAAAGACATTCTACTAGAGTCCTTGACTGTATCTTGGTTGGCAGTTACACATTGTTCAACCGTCATGCTTATCTTCATATTTTCCCCATAAAATTCAATTTTGAGGTTTCGTCTCAACGACCAAAGCAGCTGGTTCTGGAGAGATGTGTAAACATCTAAAACGTTTTGCATTAGAAGTTTTGAAGGATCCTTTTTTTGCATCTTTGAACTTTTTCTTATATGCACATAACACTTTTTGTGCAGCAGATGGTTATTTCCTTCGATTTGGTTTTGAACTTGTGCTTATGGTTTCGTTTTGTTTCTTTATTCATCTTTGTTTGGCTGCTCTGCTCAAAAAAATTTAATATATTAATGGTTTACTTCTTTGCAGCATCTTTTCTGAGTTAGTTTAATAGACCTTCTTAAAGTTAACTTCCATACTTTATATGTGCATTACTGAATTCACCTTTCTTGCTACTTCAGTCCTAGATTATTAATAATTCTCCAGGAGTTCTCTTTAGAAAGGTCATGCTTATTCTTAACACAAAAAGGAAGTTTGCAATTTTTCATCTGGGTACATTAAAGCATATATATCTTTCTGATTTATAGTTTTTTTTAGCAATTCTCATTTGGTTATAGTACGACATATTAACTTGAAAGCTCTTAATTAGTCTGAATTTAGTTTTTACTGGTTCCATTCTTTTAGGTTCTTAAAAAGGCAGATATGATCCGTAAGAATGCAGTTGAAAGTATACTAGCAGAACGCGATATATTGATTTCAGTCCGCAATCCATTTGTGGTGAGCAGGTCTACCTTTCAAAGCATTTGACCTTGAACTGGAACTTCTTATCCTGTTCTAACTTTTGTGTAAGCTTTCAGGTTCGCTTTTTCTATTCATTTACGTGCCGTGAGAACTTGTACCTTGTCATGGAATATTTAAATGGAGGAGATTTATATTCGTTGTTGAGAAATTTAGGCTGCTTAGATGAAGATGTTGCTCGTGTATACATAGCTGAAGTTGTAAGTCCTTTTTTTTTTCCCTCTTTGGAATTAGTTTTGTGACTTACTTTTTGGTTTGACTCCAATACGTGAACCTTTTTTTTTTTTTTTTTGGGGATCTGGTCCCAGGTGCTTGCTTTGGAATATTTACATTCTCTTCGTGTGGTTCATCGTGATTTGAAGCCTGATAATTTGTTGATTGCACACGATGGTCATATCAAGGTAACTAGTGTTCCTGATTTTTCTTGCTGCATATAGGGTGTCTATTTCACAGCAAATAATTTGTTTTATAGTTAAGAACTGTCAATTTGTTAATTGTGTCTATCTCTGTCATAATGCCTTGTAAATTTTATTCATCATTGTCTTCGATTTATGTAATTCTTTGACAGAGAGGAAAATAAATAGGAAGTGATTATAAATGACTTATTCTTTTAGAAATTTTGAAAAACTGAAGCACTTGCATTTTTTTGAATAATGTTTTTGAAAAACCAAACAGAGGACCAAAAATTCAATAGAGTAATATTGCCGTTTAGCATGATTTTGATCCATTTTAGTCATATTGGAGATATCTTTGTCAAATATTTTCTTATTCTCTCTCAAGATTCAAACTTAGATAGAGATTGTGTTATTTCATCTTGAGCAGTTGACAGATTTTGGGCTTTCAAAAGTTGGTCTCATCAACAGCACAGATGATTTATCTGCTCCAGCAGTTAGCGGCACATCTCTTATGGGGGATGATGAGCCACAGTTATCTGTATCTGAGCAGCAGCGAGAAATGCGGAAGAAGCGTTCTGCCGTGGGCACACCTGACTATCTGGCACCAGAGATACTATTGGGAACAGGCCATGGTTTGTATATCCTTTTTCTATTTTTAGAACTTAATGTTATATAATTATCTTCATCATTTTATTTGTATGAAAGTAAAATTTTGTTGCAAAACTTTGGTCATCCTCATAAAATTATTTATAACTTTGGTCATCCTCATAAAATTATTTATAACTTTGGTCATACATAAAATTAATCATGGGTTGAAAGGTATTGCAATTTTATTAATACATTACTCTTTAAGTTAAATATTTCTTGCAATTTTCAAACCATGGTGGTGTATGTATTGCTTTTTGACTATTTACCTGACAAGCTTGTCTCTTTTTTTCCTTTGATGGTCACTTATAATAATATTAAAATATTCTATTTTGTATGATTCTTCAGGCACAACAGCAGATTGGTGGTCTGTGGGTGTCATTTTATTTGAGCTAATTGTTGGCATACCTCCGTTCAATGCAGAGCATCCTCAGGTTCATATGCTTCTCAATGTGTTATGGTTAGAAGTCTTTTTGTTCTTTTTTATGGGCGCATTGATGCGTTTATATTTTCTTAGAACCCATATGTCTTGTTTATATATACATACATTTGTCCCTTATTTTTAGCCAGGTTAAGTCAATGGGCAGAGTTTTTTGTGGTGGGGTTTAAGACAGCAGCTTTCATCTTTATTCCCCTCTTTCTCTTGTATTGTTTTTTGGTTTAATTGAGTTCTCAGTCTGCCTCCATTCTTATTGTGTATTTCAATTCCAGCAAATATTTGATAATATTTTGAACCGTAAAATACCTTGGCCTCGTGTACCTGAAGAAATGAGCCATGAAGCACAAGATCTTATTGATCGGTAAGAAAATAATTTATTTGTTGTTATGTAAGCACTGCTTTGTGACTTTTGTGTTTAACTAAATATCTGGTAAAACTATTTTCTTATCATATATGTAATGACTGCTATATGATCTGAATGATAATTATTTGCAATTACATCAGATGTGAGTGGCTAAATATGGCTCTTGTCAATAAAAACCCGTACATTGAAAATTCTTTTGTTTAACTGTTACTAATATTTGTTCTAATTTGTTTGTTATATTTTTCTTTGTTTGTCTAATTAAGAAATATCGCAGCTTATATTGGAAAATACAAACACCTCTTTATTGCTTATAGGATTTCTCAATAAGACATGAAAATGTTTGCATCCCTAAAATGTGTACTTGGGTTTTGTACTGTTTCTGTTAACTTCATTTAATGTGCCTTTCTTCATATAAAATTCATTTTTCTAGGTCAATTAATACATGGCCTGCGTAGAAATCTAGTTCTATGAAATTGATAACGCTTTATAAATAGTATGGTTGCTGATGCATTCAATATACAGATTATTGACAGAAGATCCACACCAGAGACTTGGAGCAGGAGGAGCATCACAGGTGATCTTACTTAATTCAAGTTTTTGTCTGTCTTGTTCATTGTTTCAGAAAATGTGTTCAAATACCTCCCTTAGAAACTGAAATAATGGAAGAATAATCTAATCATACAGGTGAAGCAGCATGTATTCTTCAAAAATATCAACTGGGACACACTGGCCCGACAGAAGGTTGTAAATCCCCTTTGCATCATAAATATACTGATTTAGCTTAACGAAAAAGGTCTTTGTTGACCAAACCTTTTGAATGTTCACTTTTTGACAGGCTGCATTTGTGCCCACTTCAGAGAGTGCACTTGATACCAGTTACTTCACAAGTCGCTACTCATGGAACACTTCAGATGACCATGCATATCCAGCCAGTGAATTTGAGGACTCCAGTGATGCTGATAGCTTAAGTGGCAGCAGTAGTTGCCTCAGCAATCGCCAAGATGAAGTGGTATTGTAGTCCTAATTTAGCTTGGTTTAATAAATTGATTTCAAGAACTTTATGATCCGTTATGGTACATATATTGTTACATTACAACATAACAGGGAGATGAATGTGGAGGTCTTGCAGAGTTTGAGTCTGGTTCATCTGCTGTTAATTACTCTTTCAGTAATTTTTCGTTCAAGGTATTCTCTTAACCAGGATTGGATTGCATTTTGTTCATTATCTTTCGTTTCATTGTCTAAGCACTTTATATGGTTTCTTAAATTCATGGATTCAGTGTCTTATATGTTTCTGGTTTTAACTCTTCTATTGAACAGAAACATAATAGATAAACGGTAGCCAGACTTGTTACATAGTACATAGATGACTAAATTTTTCAATAATTTCGATTTTTATAATCCAAAATATGCTGAAACACATCGTTCTACATTGCAAAGACAGAATGACTTTTCTTTATTTGACCTATTGTGTGGCTACCAAAATCAAAACTTTCATTTGGGCCTTGCTGTGTACGGCTGTTACTTCTTTTTGAGGAAAACAAATATAGGGTGCATGATTGCTGTGGGACCTGGCCCTTTTGAGTTTCTTCGATGTATAGCCTGCTTTAGAAGAAATTCAGGGGAGATTCTGAGGTGGCAAGTGTCCCTTGATCCCCGCCAAGGTCCACCCTATGTGCTTAGATCTTTGAGTTCTGTAAAACCCATTTGTTTCTGAAGTGGATGCTTAAGTTGCCTGAGTTTTATGGGTATGATACAAGTAGTGAAGATTTTTTTGATCCCTTCCAATTTCTTATACATGGTGATAATTGTTGTATGCCGAAATGTGTTTAATCTACTGATGCTTAATGTTTCTCCCAAAATAATACCCTGCTTTTATCATTAATTCTGGTTTGCTTGTGGCTCTTAGAATCTCTCCCAGCTTGCTTCAATCAACTATGATCTGCTTTCAAAGGGTTGGAAAGATGACCCCCCCAACAAATCTAATGAATGACAAGTTCAACTTCGCTGTTAGAAGCTGGAATGAGCTTGTCACATTATATGGCTGAGGATTGAGGATGTATTGTGGGCACCTATACACCGGCATTTTTTTGTATTACTTTGTACATACATGGTACTAAGTTCTCACCATTTTGCCCTTTTTTTTCTGTTTTATATCCCCTGCCTTTGATTCTGATATTCTGCATTTTCAGATATAGAAAACTTTTGAGACACAAGCTGCTTTGGGATGTGCTCTTTCTTACAGGTAAAAGCTCCGTGGTGGGGTTTCATTTTTATGGTCGAGTTTTGTTTGAGCTGGGGACTGTTAAGGCAGCTAACTTACAATTCAATGTTGGCTTACGGTCTGGCCTATATACTCTTCGTGATTTTTGCTTCATGGCAATGAAAACACATCCCCATTGTATTTAAATTTTGTTTCATGTTTACTTGAATTTTTAAGCTCTTTATTTGCTGTGAAGTCTAATACATATCTTACATGGAACTCATACGATTAATAGGTTGGAAAAAGGAAAAAAATGCCATCAATATATACCATCGACATCAAATTCGACCCAGAACGAATAACGAAATTTTAGGAGGTTGTTTTAATACTTTAGCAGGATTTTTTTTTTAAAGTTTTTTTTTATATTGCCTAGTCAAATGAGTTAGAAAATGTTGAAATACGTTTTTGATGGATTGACGGGTGTGTGATTGTTAACTTGTAACGACTAACAAGTGAATCACCTGTTACCTCTATGCCTAACGAGCGACCATTATTCATCAGTTGGTTAGGCAATACAAAAAAAGAAGAATTTACAAAATATCTTTGTTTTTAAGTATAATTTCAAAAATAATCTTGGTTTAAAAAATTTGTATGCCATGCTTTCGAATTGAGTATAGCCTCTTAATTGTAAGTAAAATGCTATGACATTGAAAATTTTTAAAGCGGGATTATTTTTGTGTATATACTTAAAATTAATTTAAACTTTAAACTTAACTAGATTACTAAATGTGTTTTCAAAAATAATTTCGCTTTTTTAAAAAATTTAATGTATGGCATGAGAATTTTTAAAGTTGGAATCGTTTATGAAATTGCACTAAAAGATAAGGTTATCTTTTAGATTCTATGTTTGGAAGTTCTTTAATTAAAACAATTGTGATGTGATTAAAAAATTTAATCGCTTCTGTAAATTATCCCAAGTTAGCCTAAAATTAACATGTAACAGTGACTCTTAATATAAACTTGATTTATGCGGCAAGCATCACAGCAGGGTTCACCTGAATCACCTCTATGAAAGTGGCTGGACTCATTAGATGGGCACTGATATATTTCCTCGGTTGTTACTTCGGTGCTACTTTCTAACCAAAACATCAAATTGATTGAGAAAAATTACAATAAACCCCTAATTAAATTTTAAGAAAACACTTAATTTTATATTTTTATTAAATTAACACTTACTTCTAAAAAACTAACACTTATCCCTCAAATATTTAGGGGATAAGTGCTAATTTAAAAAAAAATAGTGTTAATTTTTTAGGAGATAAGTATTGTTTAATAAAAGTGTGGGGCTAAGTGTTTTCTTGAAATTTAATTAGGAGGTTAGAGAAATTCCTCAATCAATTGTCAGGGGCTTTAGTTTCGTTTTATGATATCTTTAAAATTGTAACCATAAGTTTTTTGAGTTTGAAAATATCTTATATTTGTTATAAAATATTATATAATTGTAGACTCTATCACTTTATTTAAACGTATTATGAGGTGGTTCCTACGTTACTGTGCAGCAAGTTGGCAACTAGGCCAGTTTGCTTGCAACTTGCATGTGCACAGTAATGTAAGTGAGGCTATATAAACTCCTTCCTCCTTCCGTTTTAGACACATCGAATAGAGAGCATTCTCTTCTCCCTCTCTCTCTATTTCACTCTCTCTCTTTTATTGTTTAAGTTCTTATTAGTCCCTAAATTTTAGTGTTTTACAATTACACCCTAAAGATGTAATATATCAATTACACGCCTGTTTTACCATATATCATTATAGTCCCTTAAAGCATAATATCATTATAAACCCTATATTGTTATATCTTTACATATATACCCCCA
>JANKKB010028459.1:0-14796 GCA_026225775.1 Bursera palmeri | reverse complement strand
ACTGCAAAAAGTACAAGGCAGATATGAGAAATAAAAAGATAGGAAAAGCTTTTGCTTCAGGTATGCTTGTTATTCGAATAAACCTATCTGCATCTAGTCGCACATCTTGAATATTTGATACTAGATAAATACTAATATGCAAGATCATGGAGGTGAATGGACAAAAGTATTAAAACCTTATGATTGGATCGTGGAGGTGAATACTTAAGCACCAAGTTTCTAGATCACTTGAAAGAGAATGGGATTCTCTCACATTAGACTCCTCTAAGAACACCTCAATTAAATGATGTGTCTTAAAGGAGAAATTAAACATTATTGGATATGGTTCGTTCAATGATAAGCCGTACCCAACTCCTAATTTCATTTTAAGGTTATGTCATCAATAGTGCAATATGTGTTTTGAATAGGGTTCTGCAAAGTTTGTTGAATAGTAACCATAGGAGTTATGAAATGGAAAGAAACCAAATTTTCCTTTCATGAAGATTAAGGGTTACGAGGCTTATGTGAATTGCCTTGACACTCAAAAACTCCAACCCAAATCTAAAAAGTGTTTGTTTGTTGGATACCGAAAATAGACAAAAGGATATTACTTTTATCATCCACAAGAGAACAAGTTATTTATTACTCTTCATGCAATATTCTTAAAAAAAGAATTTATAACTGCGATGACTAGTGAGAAAAGTTGAGCTTGATGAAAATCAAAGCAAGACCAATGAAGGAACTTCCTTATTCAAACCCCCGGGAGTCATAGGATGATGTGATTGTCTCACAACCTGTAACATAAGAACTATGTAGGTTGGACAGAATACGTCCAGATCTTGAGAGATATGGTTATCTCATCTCTCCACATGTTGATATGAACCTTTTGGAGGATGACATACCGACTACATATGAAAAAGTAGTATTGGATATCGATTCTGAGAAATGGCTCAAGGCCAACCAAGTTTGGGCACTGGTTAAATTACAAAAGGTGTAAAACCTATTGGATAATGTACAAGCCTAGCTTTGTACACTTGTACATTATCATCAATGTTCATCTTTATCTTAAGGACCCATTTGGACAAGAAATTGACTTTGTTGCAATGTTTTCTCCTGTTTTTATGATCAAATCCATTTAGATTATGCTTACTATAGCTACATATCATGATTATGAGATATGGTAGTCAGGTTGTGTCAGATAGACATTTTCTACCAAGTTTCCATTATGAGAAGTTGTCTTATACATTAATGACATATTGCTTATAAGTAATTAACATTCATATGTTACAAATTGTCAAAACTTAGCTCTTAATGAAATTCTTCATGAAAGATATAGGAGAAGACACCTATATTCTAAGAATAAAGATCTATCAGATAGATCTAAAAAACTATTGGGGCTTTCCCAAAATACGTAAATTGATAAAGTGCTGAAAAGATTCAACATGGAAAGGTCAAAGAGGGGACTCATTCTAATATCACATGATATCTCTTTTTCTAAGGCATGTCTCCTAAAACAAAGGAAAAGAGAGAAAAGATGAACTAGATACCAACTTCCGCAGTCGGTTTGATCATATATGTCATGATATGTACGCGGTCTGATATGTCTTATGCTTTGAGTATATGTAGCAGGTATCAGGCTGATTCAGGTGAATAATACTAGATTATTGTAAGGAATATCCTTTAGTACTTGAGAAGAACTAAGAATGTGTTCTTAGTATATGAAGATGGAGAACTAGTTGTAAATGGTTTCACAGACGAAAATTTTCAATCCGATCGTGATGATCATTGATCATAATCAGGAAATATTTTCTACTTCAATAATGGTGCAGTGAGCTGGGGAAGTTTTAAGCAAGATACTGTAGCCGACTCAACCACAGAAGCCGAATGCATTAAAGTAGCTGAAGTAGCTAAAGAGGTTGTTTGGATTCTCAAGTTTCTTAAAGGACTTGATGTAGTTCCTTCTCTAGTTGAGCCCATTACCTTATATTGTGCTAACAATGGGACTATCACATAAGCAAAGGAAGTTAGGTCTCATTAAAGATCCAAACATGTATTGTGGCGATTTACCTTATATGAGAGATCATTCATTGTGGTGATGTTAGAGTTGAGAAAGTGTTATCCAATGATAACATTGCAAATCCTCTCACGAAAAGGCTTTGTGGTATCCCGGAAATTCAAAAATAGTGATCTAGGGGTGTAAGTAAAAGATTTTAAAGTTAAAATCGTAAAATGATATATTTTTGACGTATATGGGGTGATACGGACGCGATGACATAGTATATATGAGTATTTGGGGGTTTTCAAGAGTTTTCAAAAAATTCGACGAAAATTAAATTTTACCCAGGTTCAATGATTTCTCATCTTTAGTGCTTGATGTTTGTATTTTGAGGGTTACATGAGTACGAAATAGATGCATTTGGGTTGGTATCGAGATGTTGGGGTGTCGGGATGGATTCGTAAAATTTTCAAAGGTTTAGAAAATTACAAAAATACCCCTAAAACACAAAATCAATATAAATATAAAGTGACCCAGAACATTGAGAACTCTATAGAAACACCCCTGTTAGCTAGAAAACAGCGTTCACTACCGTTGTTGGTGACGCTTCGTATTCCTGGCAAGTTAAGCCCCATGATCGATGGTGATGGAAAGCTCTCGACACGTTGGTCATGGTGGTGCTGATGCATGTAGGGATGCATTTTAACACATATTGGAGTGATTTTTCATCACCTCAAATTTCAAATTCGGGATTACTTGTTATCCGTCTTAAACACACCATTTTTCAACTCTAAATAAGCACTAAAACAACATACATTTAACTTATCTAAACTCCCTTAACATGAACAACAACAATAATCACAATAACTTCTCCAACAACAACAAAAATGTCACCCTCTAACATACACAAAAACATCAACAATTTCACAACAACAACAAGCTTCTCAAGAACAACAACTTGAAAGCTTCTTCCACAATCAACAACAACACAACAAGAAGAAGAACTTCAACTTGATAAATAAGAAAAGATAAACTTATATAAACAAAGGATAGTTGCCAATGGGGCCTTCAAGCATAAAGAAAATTCCACCAACTTGAAGGCTTCAAGCATAAAAGACAATGTCTACCAACTTGAAGGGTTCCACCACCAAATTCTTGGCAAGGAATTTGGACAAAGGAAGATAGGTTTGAGAGAACTCTCTCAACAACACACAAAGTGTTTTTATTTCATAATTCATCAAAAGTCTTCAATTATAAGAAATTAAGTGCTATTTATACAAAAAGTGGCTTCGTATGCTGGTTGCTCGAGCAAGGGGCGAGCAAGATGCATAAAACGCTTTCTGTGCAATTTTGAATGATGGTCATATGATGTTGCTCAAGTGAAATCTTCCAGAGAGCAATATTGCAATCTTCTATTCTGAATTTGGAAAAGTGGTAAGCATGAAAGTTGTAGATAATTCTCTCAGCTTTCCAACGCCACCTGATTCGCCTTATTTAGACATCTGACGAAGAAGTTATGAACAAAATACTAAGGGATATTTAGAAGCAAGCGAGAGGCCTGAATAAGCTTTCTGTCCATTTTCGCTTGATGTCTGTTCGAGCGAGAATCGAGCGAAAATGGGCAGTAAGCTATTTTACACCTTAAAATAGCTTTACAAACTCTCCTACCCTTTGACACTTATAAACTCAATAAAATATAAACAAAATATAAGTAAAAAAAGATTACAAACAAATACAACAATTGTAAATAAAATTACAATAAATGACACAAGATAAATTACAACTAAATTACAATAATAAAAGTACAAAAGAAATTCTCATTTAGGAGGCTATGCAATTCAAATATTTGATATTTAATTAAATTTTACTGTATCCCAATGATGAATTTATGATTAATTACCGAATTTGGATTCTCGGGACTCGGCCTTGATTTTCGAAGCTTGTATGGAAGGAAATACTTGATGCAATATGCATCAAACCCTCCTGGTTGGATAGGATTTGCCATTAAATCCTGAAAATTGTAAGCTCCAAGCAACACCATGCAAGCTCATTGAGTCCTAGGTGAGGACACAATAGAACTCAAGCTTAAATTCTTCCATAATTGCCTTAGAAGTGGAAGAGTAATATATTGATCTAATTGGAAATGCCTTTTAGTTCGTAGGCACTTCCCAAATCTTTCTACAGTTGTACGCTCATATTCTTGCATCTCAATCCCATAAAACGAATTTTCCTAATTTCCTAGTGTCTCATTGACACCTAAGAAATCAACATGGTATTCTCCATGGAACTCTCCATCCAAGATCTCCTCAATTTTCTCTTGTCACATACAAGTTGTTTCTCTTGAAAAGAAACTCATCTTGGATTAAAAAGTTTTCAACTCCTTTACTAGCACAATCAACCATGGTCATCCCCATATCTTCATCAAGCTCATCATCTCGTTAACCATCCCCTAATGCCACTCGGGATCAACAACTGCCTTATGAATAGTAGAAGGAACAAAAATAGAAGAAATGGTGGACCACGAGTGGATGAAGATAATCGAGTGTAACTAAGGAAATTATAGATCGGATAAGGATTGTGAGTGGACTGTATACTTTTATGAATGGCAATGGGATCAAGAGGCAAGACCACAGTAGGTGAGAAATCCGAAGCAGGAAGTGTATCAACAAAAGCCTCAAGAACATTGGTAGGAATAATAGCATTACCTGGAATAACATCGACAGCAGGAGAGTCTTCTAGAGGTGAAGGAAACTGTGAGATAAGGATAGACTCAGAAGGCCAATCAGTAAGTGGAGCAAAGGAAGGAACAAGAAGAACCTCAATGATAGAATTGTTTGCGGGTGGAGAGGAAGAGAAGAAGGCAGAAAACTCAAAAAATGTAACATCAATAGAAATGAAATACAGATGTGTCGTTGGAGACTAACACTTTCTGATGACGTGAATATCCTAAGAAAATAAACTTGGTAGACTTGGCAGATAGTATAGTACCTCAGAACCCCTTATACAGGAACCCCATAGGCCAACTATGTAAATAACATGAAATAAAACGAAAATCATGCCAATATCCATAATATATATATATTGCATGAAATGCATAAGTTTTACATAATATTTAAAAATCTCTTTTACAAATAAGTTAAAATACATAAATGCATGTTTTGGTTCATTCCAACTTTCCGAAAGTCTTTAGGTGAGCTCCGAAATATCCCCACCCGATATCTGACCTTGACCTCTGGTACCTGTGGAAGGAGAAAGGATGAGCAAACACAGCCTAGTAGGAATTTATAACATACTCAAAACTATAGCATTTTAATTATAAGCATATAATAGGCACCCATTCATTGATCTTTTTTACTAATTTACCAATCACGTGTTTCCCTTATATCCTATATCAGACAAGTCAAAATAAGGTCTAACACTAACTTCACGCCCATGAGTGTTTCCCTTAATCCTGTATCAGCAGGTCAAAATAAAGTCTAACACTAACTTCACGCCCATTAGTGTTTCCCTTAAATCTTGTATCAAACAGGTCAAAATAAAGTCTAACACTAATGACTCAAATCAACTCGTTTTCCTTATTCACACCGAATACACAACACAACCACAATGAATTTTCACTCACCCCCTAATACCATTTATTTTCATCATTATTCACACATTTATGCCCAATGCTCATTCCTCACTCAAATTCGCAATCATGTTCGATCTATACTCAAAATAATAAATTACAATGAAACTAACACTTAGATGCAGTCAACGTGTCAAACTACACACGACATCTAACCAACATGACCTGCGCCTAAATCCACGCCAAAACCGAAGAAATTCACATGACCCAAAACATTATCACATGTAAATACTTCACATTTCTACTTCCCTATTTTAAATACGCGATAAATCTCTATAAATCTCACAATAAATCCACATACGGGTTTCAATCCAACAATCCCAAGTGGAAATAGTCCAAATCTAACCAAATCCTAACCCATATTCACAAATTGCACAGATTAAAATGGAATAGAGGTGAGTAGAAGTGAAATCCTTACCTTGGGTTGTTGATACGCAGATGCCTTAAGCTTTCTCTATCTTCTTTCTCTCGCTTCCTCTTTCTCCTTTTCTCTTTTCTCTCTTCCTTCTCGTGTCTGTTTTGTGTAAAATGAGAGAGAGGCTAGGGTTTATATGAAATTTTTGGAAAAAAGGACACAAATGTCATTTTAAAATCTTTAATTCCCGTGAAAATCCAAAACAGCGCCTAGGTGCAGACCATTTCGCACCTAGGCATGGAGTTTCTACCTCAAATATATAAAAATTTTCGGTTTCATGTTTCGGCGTGAAACATTGCCTAGGCATAGAATCGTTTCATGCCTCGGCACGAAACCACGTCTAGGCTAAGAATTGTTTCACGCCTTGGCGTCAACCTTTTGCCTAGCTGAAATATCCAGAATTTAGAGAAGTCATTGCGATGAAAGTTGTATATCTTTCTCTAATCTTTCCAACGCCACCTGAATCACTTTATTCTGATAGCGGACAAAAAAGTTATGCCTAAAATACTAAAAGGTGTTCCTGCAGAAAAATCAACTCAAATTGTTGAATTCTTTTCCCCTTCTCTTCGTATTTTGCCTTCTCTATTGCTTGATTAATTTTTCATTCACAACACCAACTTACATATCTTATTTTAACATGTCGAATAGTCAAAATTTTATTATTCACAAAAATTTCACTATTATAAATTTTTCGAATTACCATAATCTACCCTTTTAAAAAAAATTATATCCTCGAAATCTCATATCCCAACTAGAAGTCAGTTTCTCCTATCCAATACATTAGGATACTTTTTATGGATTTCTGACTCTAATTCCCATGTGGCTTCCTCATAGTCATGGTGTCTCCACAAAACCTTGACTAGAGGAATGATCTTGCCTCTCAATACTTGTTCTTTGGAATTCAGAATCTATATAAGAACCTCCTCATAAGAGACATCTGAGTGAATATCCAGTTCATTCCAATCTAACACATGCCTCGGGTCAGGTTCATATTTCCTTAACATTGACACATGGAATGTGTTATGAATTCATGATAGTCACGATGGCAGGGCTAACTCATAAGCTACCTTTCCTATCTTTTTCAAAATCTCAAATGGCCCAATGTATCGTAGAGATAGCTTGCCTTTCTGACCAAAATGTATCAATCCTTTCCATGGGGACACTTTCAGAAACACATGGTCACCCACCTCAAACTCTAAAGGCCTTCTCCGTTTGTCCGTATAACTTTTTTATCTCCTCTGAGTTGTGAGGATGCGCCGACGTATCAACTTCACTTTTTTTATAGTCTCCTAAACTATCTCAGGACCTAATATGATAGTTTCTTCCACTTCTGCCCAGCATAAGGAAGATCTGCATGGTCTACCATAGAGTGCCTCATATGGTGCCATTCTAATACGAGACTGATAGCTGTTATTATACGCAAACTCTACCAACGGAAGGTGATCCTCCCAGCCACCAGAAAAGTCCATAATACACGCCCTCAACAAATCCTCTAAAATCTGAATGGTACGTTCTGACTGACTATCAGTCTAAGGGTGAAACGCAGTACTAAATAATAATTGCATACCCATAGCCCTCTGAAGATTCTACCAAATTGTACAGTAAACCTTAGGTCTCTATCCGATACTATAGAAATCGGAACTCCATGTAACCTTACAATTTCTTTAATATACAACTTGCTCAACTTACTTACAGAATCTATTGTACTTCTAGGAAGGAAATGAGGTATCTTCGACAATCTATCTACGATTACCCATATAACATCCTTACCCCTCGGAGAACGTGGCAATCTATTAACAAAGTCTATCGTAACGTCCTCCCATTTTCATTTCGCTACAGGAAGTGGTTGGAGTAATCTTTCAAGTCTCTGATGCTCAGCCTTTGCTTGCTAACAAGTGAGGCATCTTGACACATACTCAGCGACATCCCTTTTCATTCCTTCCTCCAATATTGTCATCTCAGATCATGATACATCTTCATACTACTTGGGTGAATTACAAACCTGAAATGATAAAAATCTTCAAGAATAGCACTCTTGTGGTACAAACAATCTACACTTGAATCTCAAAACTCCATCTGGCCCAATAGTGTAATCACTAACTTCATTACTTTACAAAATCTATGAGCAAATAAAGTTAGTCCCTTCAACTAGTGGATTGACATTTTTTTTTCATAGATGTTGGTAATCAGTATTTGAAGATATGTTTGATATCATTTGAATTCTGATATTTGGAAAAAAATTTCTTACTCCGAATTGTTGTATGTCTGAATTGGAATGTCCTATTCCCCTAAGAGATTTTGGAAGGTTATTGATTCAAATTGAAGAAGACTGAGACCAGCTTAAAATTTTACAAATAAAGAGGGGCCTCAAATAACCTTCTACAAATTTTACAAGTTTTCTGTTTATGTTCTACACTTTTTATGCACAAATCATGTTAAGTTACCTTAATTGTCAGTAGTTAAATCCACAGAAAATCTTACACTTATCCACATATTTTGGCCATCAGTCAAGACCTAGGAATCCATGCAGTATGAAAGAACTTCGAGCAGGGTTATTGAATCAAAGAAGCCTGTGATAAACTTTGAATTCAGTTCTTAGATGCAAACCATATTGAGCAATAGAAGCCAAAAGAACTTAAAATTTTTTCGAGAGGTATATATGAGGATTCTGTTCTAGAAAGAACACAACATTGAAGAGATTTGGCTTCAAAAGTCAACCTTCACCACTTAAGTTGTAGTTGTTTTTAGTTTTATGAATTCTGCTGGTATAAATTATTTATTAAATCACCACCATACCAAACACGTTAGTTGCGGAAAATGACATGATTTATGTTATTTGGCTTTTCAACTGACATGCACGGCCAATGGGAAAAATTTCATGTGTGCATTTATTCCAAGTTTATGAAGTTTTTCATTTATGTTATTTCACGTGTTTTACTAATCAATATTACACGAAACGTTTTCATGATTTAATTTTCTTTTATTAATTCGCATGATCTAATTAATGTACATATGATAAAAATTTCTTGAGGATTGAGTAGCATTCATATATCGTTTGCCTTATTGTTGTTATCGTTATATTATTGTTGTTATCTGTGATGTTGTTGTTAAATGCATTGTTCTTGTTCTTGTTCTTGATAGCATCTTATGAATTTTTATTCTCATCTATGAGAATATGAGTACTATGAGAACGTTATATTATGCATTTTAATTTCTTCAATTTTATTTATATTCTTTTCCTGTGTCAACTTATATATGGCATGACAAATTAGTGAAACAGTGTGCTCCAAATTGCTACATGGGCCTTCAGAGCAACAGAAGCCCACCCATATGCCTAAGAAAATGCCCTTCTCTCACCTGGTCCTGGTTGGTTGAACTGCTCTGCATAAGTAAAATCCATATTTGTAATTTATTTGGCCCGAACCGAACCCGAACTGATCCAAAGCAACAGTGTTGACCAAACTTGACCCGAAACAGACCCTTCAAGTCCACCCTTGAAAAAACTCTACAATAAGTGTGTTTTTGCCAACATATCATGTTGGCAAGTTGAGTCGAGTTGGCTCCAAAATCCGACCCGACTCGACCAATATCCACCCCTATTTGACACTATCCAATACTCAACATAATCTATCAGATACCATCGAGGGCATCTGATATTTCGTAAAGGGTTATGGTCTAGAAATTTTTCAAAAATAAATCCAAACTCAAATGTGTCTCCGCGTTTTGATCCATCTCTACAATTATTTCGAAAATCAAAGGTTTCAAGAGAACCACACTCTAAATAAGAAAAAAATAATCATAAAAACTTTTCTCAACTATTCCTCTCATTAATTAATTCCTCTATTTAAATACGAACTCTACTGCATATTGTGAATCTAAAGCCCCGAACTTATCTGATACGTTAACCTTAAATTGAGTGTTGAGAGGAATATTTATTTTACATATATACCCCTGCCTCTACCTAGACAAATAAAAATCTTGCTAAGCTTCATTGTCTCATTTAAAAGGAATCTTGCGTCATGTCCTAAGCGTACCTCTAGCTTGCGTTGGGTTGCGTTTGGACACTAATATAATGAGACACAACTTAACATCACCATATCGAGTTTGTAATATCTTATTATGTCCAAGGTTAGGAACTTAAAACTTTAGCTAGGTATTAGATATCATTCAGAGGAAGGAGAGAAGAAATTAAGCGTGAAAGAAGAAGATTTAAAGACTACCAGCCATGGGTGTTGGAGATGTTATAATTTCAGTTTTTTTTGTTGGCTTAACTGGGTTTGTTGCATATTTATACAAACTTATTTGGTTAAAGCCTGAAAGGCTTCGTAGGGAGCTTAAACAACAAGGGATCAATGGCCCTCCATCCTCTTTTTTGTATGGAAATATTCAAGATATCAAGAGAATTCAATTGGAGACTGCTGCCCTGAAGCCTGATCAGCAACAAGATGTTGCAAATGATCTGTCACACAATTACATGTCCTATGTCCTCCCTCATCTTCATAGATGGAACAAAGAATATGGTATGCATCGCTCTTCATTTTCTGGGTTTTTTTTTTTTTTTTTTTTTTTTTNTGCATCGCTCTTAATTTTCTGGGTTTTTTTTTTTTTTTTTTTTTTTTTTTTTACATAAGTATATGATTAGAAGTTCTGTCAAGAAAAGTGATGTTATAGTCAGGTGGTGCTTCCATATTAATCTCAACTTCTAATGTTGTAGAGGGACCAAATGTATAGAAAATTTAAAGTTTATTAGAAGTCCTATAATTTGTTTGTTCTAGCAAACATAGAGGAGCCTATTTTATGCACACTGAAGTTGATTATGTAACAGGTTCAGTATATGCATTCACGATGGGCAACATGATTATTGTAAGCATGACAGACTTTGAGACGGCTAAGGAATTTTGTCTTAGCAAATCTACTGAATTTGGAAGGTCTTCTTACCTCAAAAGCAGTAGAGGAGCTCTATTTGGTAATAGCATTATAACTGCCAAGGGAACTTCATGGGCACATCAGAGGAAGATAGTTGCACCTGAATTTTTTATGGATAAAGTGAAGGTAAAATCCTCTATACTACGTTGTTGAGTTGTCAAACACTGAATAGTTGTAAGGAAAAGTCTTGAATTTATAACAAAAATTAGCCCTTCTATTTAATGGATTAACCTTTTTGGATGGATCCTTAGTTCTTCTAACTGTGATTCCAAACAAAACCACGAACTATCAATGTGAGAACTTGATGGTCAAATAGAAACGGGTTGGTGATGCATGGATTTTAGTGCATGAGTCTCATCCGAGAGGGGGATTATTCAATTGTCCTCAATTAAATCTAATTCTAATGGACAGGCTTTAAGTTTATAAGAAAGATTAGTCCCTCCACCCAATGGTTTAACCTTTAGGGTTAGATACTTAGTTCGTCTGTCATACACTACTATTCTTTTTCTCAGTTTCTTGTCATCCTTATAAGTACTAAATTCTTCAGCCTCTCATGATTGCATTGGCTGTTTGCATGCAGGGTATGGCAGACATGATGATTGAATGTGCAATCTCGATGATTAAGCTTTGGGAAGCTAGAATTGATCAGGAAGGAGGAATTGCTTATATAAGAGTTGACCAAGATTTGAAGAAATTATCAGCAGAAATAATCTCCAAAACGTGTTTTGGAAGCAATTACGTTCAGGGGAATGAAATTTTTGAGAGGATAGAAGCCATCCAGGACTTGCTGTCTAAGCAATTTGCCTATCTTGGACTTCCTGGTTTGAGGTGGGATAGCTCCACATTATTTTTTAAAATTAATATTACAGCAGATTCATTATCAATTTGAAAACTATTTTATTAAATAGAAAATTATTTCCACACAAACCATAGACATGGTTCTGATTTTAGTCTTTCTTTCTCTTGTACATTTTACATTGACATAGGTATATTCCCACCAAGAGCAATAGGGACATATGGAGGCTAGACAGAGAAATCAGGAACTCAGTTCTGAAGTTAATGAGAAGTCATGAACTCCATGACAACAAGGAAGACTTCTTAAAAGCACTGATGAAGAGTTTTCGTCCCAATGGTTCTGTTAAAATCGGCACTAACAAGTACGACATTCCACTCATAGTAGACAACTGTAAGGCGATGTTCTTCGCCGGCCACGAAAGTACTGCAACTGCAGCTGCTTTTACACTTTTGCTTCTAGCTTATCATCAGGAATGGCAGAAGCAAGTGCGCGATGAAGTGGCGGATATCTGTGCAGGCCAAGTCCCCACTGTGGATATGCTCCATAAAATGAAAACGGTACCTTATTATTTGTAGTACTTATGTTAAAAAAAGTAATCAAAATCAGGGTTAGTATTTTGAAAAAAAATCAAATTATAATTTTTTTTTATTATCTAACCAACTTATGGACTAATGGGCCAACTGTCTAGCCATAAGGGTCCTATATGAAATGTAGAACCCTAAGAGATCTTATAAGCCAACAGGTTAGACAATTTAGTTAGTTAATTAAAAAATAAAAAGAAAAATAAATAACATTAGAGTTATTATTTTTTAAAACAGCTTACCAGATTTGGTTATATCTTATAATTTTTGTTTAAATTTTATCTCTATCCGGAATTACAATATAATTGGATTGTGTTTTACGCAGTTGACTATGGTGATTTATGAAACACTGCGTCTATATCCAGCTGCACCCGTCATGACTAGAGAAACTAATGAGGACATGAACTTTGCTGAATTTGTGATTCCAAAGGGTGTTACAATCTGGCTTCAGGTGGCAGCACTGCATCAAGATCCTGCAAATTGGGGTGCAAATGCAGGGGAGTTTCATCCCGAAAGGTTTGCAAATGGTATATCTAATGCATGCAAGATACCACATCTATTTATGCCTTTTGGTACAGGGATTCGAACATGTGTTGGTCAAAATTTTGCCATGACCGAACTAAAGATCATTCTCTCCATCATACTCTCCAAGTTTTCCTTCACACTGTCACCAAATTATCGACATCACATAGTTTATAAATTGGTTACTGCAACTGAAAGTGGGGTGTCTCTCCAAATGGAAAGGATTTGATAAAGCTGAATTGTAAATTGATTTGTGCTACTAGCATTTTTGAAACTCAGTAAAATATGCTTTATCTGGGATATGCTTTTAAGATTAATTTGTTATTGTATATCACAATGAAAATCCAAATATGCATAGGTGTTCAATTGAGCTACCACAGTTGAATATCTTAGATAAATTTATGAAGTTTGTACTGTGCAAGTGCCACTATTTGCCTCAGTATCTTGATTGCTACATCATCATTCAATAAAACTAAGTTCTTGCAACAAAATTTACCACTTGCTTGTGAATAGTTATATGTTGTGTAAATACTTTGCAGAAAAATGAATAATTTTTTGTTCAAATTAATTGAAAGAGTGATGATATTTGCCCCACTATTGATCCATCATCCCGTTTTTAATACTTTTTCTAATTATAAAATTATACTTAATTAAAATTATCTAAAAACTTATATTTATATAGAAATTAAATACTTGAAAAACTAATTAATAATTAAAGAGAATAATCACAATATCTCAACAAAAGCTGGAAAAGAGAGATTGCAAAAGAAAATTAAAAACTCTCTTTATATTAAAAGAAGATAATTGAATTAAGAAAATTAGGATGTAGGCCATTAAATATTAAAATCATGTAGAGATGCACAGCCTGACTTTCTATGCTCGTAACTTTCTTTGACAATATTATTTTTAGGCATATAATATAATGTGTCTATGTTAACGGAAAGTTTTACAACAAAGTTTATCGAGTTATATATATATATAAAATGTGCACGCACCCCTCACACACCTTTTAAAGTATCCAAAATCGTAATTCAAGTTTTTATGTCATTTTAAGAATTTTACTCTTTTCTGTTTTAAATCTATTTCAGATTAGGAATCTCATTAACATGTTTAATTGCTTTCGTATTCGTATTAGTATTTCTTGTTTGATTTAACTAGAGTCTAATTAGGATTTTTAGTCTATAAATGGGTGTATTTTATCCTACTTTTGTCATTATATTATTATTATTTTTCAATAGAATTTCAAACTTTTATTCAACTATTTTGTTTTTATAGCTTCCGCATCAAATTTGGCACTAGAGGAAGTTATACTTGTCCTTAATGTCAAGTATCCATCTGGCAAGCGACGATTCTTGTGATTGGTGATCAGAGAACTAGGGTCATAGCAGAAGAGGCTGCTAGGACAGTTGTCCAGCCCTTACAAACTCAATTCAATAAACTTCTACATTTGTTGGGTGAGATAGGTATTGGCGACGACAATGAGAATAATCCAAGGTGAGGGCAAAACGAAGAGAGAGAGGCTCATGAGCCTGAGCCAAGGAGACAGCTTCCTGAAAACAATCCCAGTGATCCAGGCAATGATTCACTGAATACCGAATCAGATGATGGACACGCCGGTAAACAAATAGATATGATTATAGGGTTGATATTGATATTCTTGTCTTCCAAGATGGATTATAGGTTAAAGAATTTTTGGATTGCATTGTCGATGTAGAAGCATTCTTACGTGGAGATCCGATAAGAAGAAGGCTAAATTGGTGGCTCTCAAATTGAAGTGTGGTGCTTCTACTTGGTGGCAACAAGTCTAGAAAAGGCAGAAGATGGTAGAAAAAGAACAAGAAAGAGTTTGAAAAAGAAGAAACAAAAGTTGATAGATCTGTGAAGTTGGCTCTCATTTGGGCTTTTGACAAAGTCCCACATTGCTTGTATAAATCCTTGGGGTTGGCTTGAGTT
>JANKKB010028458.1:0-14794 GCA_026225775.1 Bursera palmeri | reverse complement strand
TTTTTGTTTTTAATTTAGTTTTCCGGCGAGACCTCATGACTGCACTCTTCTCGTAATGACACGAGGCCGAACGGAAGAGGAAGCCAAAGCGCCTTCTACTACTCGGAGTGGCGGTGGAGGAACTGCCATGAGGGTGATAGTACCGTTACAAGGAGTGGTTCAAGGGAGAGGAGGACTCTTCTTAGGCTCTGTGATTCCTTGCGCGCTCTTTTACTTTCTCCAGCTCTACTTCAAGCGCTTCCGTAATGACCCGGCCGACCCCAGTTCCTCTTCTCCGCCTTCGAAATCGGGTTCTCCGGTCCCTTCACCGTCGAATTCGGCGGGACAGTTGACGGAGCTTTCTGGGTTGCCGCGGTCTTTGTCTCGGTCACTGTTGTCGCCGAGAAATGCAGGTGGACCTGTTTCTTTGTCGAGTCGGGTCAATTCAATCGTGAAGAGTGGTGAGACACCGGATTATATTGGTTTGAAGCGGGTTGAGGAGGACCCGTATGATGAGGTGGGCAACCCGGATGGGGTTATCCAGCTTGGTTTGGCTGAAAACAAGGTGATTGTTTTTTTTTTGGAACTTTTAAAATATTTTTTTTTAGCTTATATTTTTAGAATTATTGATGGTTTCATGTGATTTGATCGATGGTTTTGAGTGTTTTCTTTGAATTTTGTTTGCTGCAGTTGTCATTGGTCTTGGTTAAGGATTGGCTTGCACAAAATGCAGAAGATGCGATAGTGGGTGGAAGAGGAAATGGCGGGAAATTGAACATTGCTACTTACCACGCTTTTGATGGATTGATGGAGTTGAAAGTGGTAATTGTTACCGTGTAACTTATCCATTTATTCTTTCAACTGCAGCAAGTTTAAGTAGTTTTCTTTGTGTATGCATGTGTCTGATGGTCTCATTTTGCAATACTCCCTAGAGCCTGTGCCTGTACTCCAATCCCCACTAACTGAACTTTAAGTGTAGGATTTTAAATATGCAAGTAAGGAACATGGTATTCCAGCGGCTCTGAATAATTTGTTGTGCCTGTTTATAGGTTTCTATGGAATCATCTTCCTTTGAATTTTTGTTCAAATACTCAAATTTTTTAATGTCCTGATGTCAGTGTGGATTTCGTGATGTGAGCACATATTTTGGCTTATTAAAACGTGTAGTTATCATGAAAAAAAAGAAGTTTTTTGTCAATAGAATAAATGGTTTGGATATTTGAACCTGCCTCCTTAAATTTAGGACATCGTTATGTTTTAGTTTCTCAATTCCTCTTTGAAAAGATAACGAATTAGCGTTAGTTATGCAATTGCTTTGATCATAAATGATTTAATCAGGCAGGCGATATTTGTTAATTCATTCTTCAGCATAACTGCAATGGGATTGCCCTTTGGAGTCACAGTTCTTGAATTTTGCCTCAAATTTCTGGGTGTTTCTTCATCATTTTTAAGTTTTACAAAATAAAATAAAAGAACAATAGATCTTTCAAAGTGAATGGTTTCCGTAGTGCAGTTGAAAGGCATGATGATGGATAAAGATTTAAGGTCCTTCCTTGGGTTCATTTATGCCATATAATATGCTGAAATAAATGAATTACATAACTATGACTTGGCAATTTTGTTGCTGTAACCTCCTTTGACCTTTAAAGCATGTTCTTTATCCGGTTTCTTGCCAAGGTTGAGTTAGTAAATAAAATTCACCTTTATCCAGGGTTATTATAGGTATTCTATGTTTTAAATAATCTTGTGGTGAAAGATTTGTCATTCATTACAAATCAATGTCTAATTTTAGATGATATTTTTGCTAGCTGTATATAAATCTCTCTGACAGACCATTGATATTTTATGGTTATTCTATGTGATTGAAGAGTTCTCTGTCATGACTAAATAGCAGTAAAATGATGTATGTATAGTTTTTTATATTTTATGTTGTTGATTGTTTGGAGTTTTATAGATTACTAGCACTAATTGCATTTACACTGAACAATTAAATCTAGTTATCTTTTTGGGTCTCTACTCATTTCTTGCTGGTGATGAAACCTTTGGTATTGATTTAATGTTAATCTCAAGAGGATACTATTTCTCCAATGCTGGTTATACATTTCAAATCTAAGTCAATTTAAATTGAATTGGCATTTGAAAGCTCAAACCTCCCCATGCTTTCACTCCCGTGGATTATGAATGTTGATTTCTTCTGGGTAAATGATTCTTTTTTTTTTTCTTTTCTTTTCTTAACTTAAATTTATTTATTCTATCTTCTTTAAGTACTGTAATGCTGCAGGCTATTTCAGGATTTATGTCTCAAGTCATGGAAAAAGAAGTTTCCTTTAATCCTTCACAAATAGTATTAACGGCTGGTGCAACTCCTGCAATAGAGATACTTAGCTTCTGCCTAGCAGACAGTGGGAATGCATTTCTTGTTCCAACACCATATTCCCCTGGGTAATTATTGATCCCCTGTCTCTTTTCAGAAGTTTTATTTTGTAGATGAACTATACTGTGAGAGAACTGAAGTTTGAACTCAATATGCAGTTTTGATAGGGATGTAAAGTGGCGAACTGGGGTAGAAATAATACCTGTTCCTTGTCGCAGTGCTGACAACTTCAATGTCAGTATTACTGCTCTAGATCGAGCATTCAATCAGGCGAGGAAACGTGGTCTCAGAGTTCGTGGTATTATAATTTCAAACCCCATGAGTCCTGTTGGCAATCTAATTAACCGAGGCACGCTCTACAGCCTTCTGGACTTTGCGAGGGAGAAGAACATCCATATAGTCTCTAATGAATTATTTGCTGGGTCCACTTATGGAACTGAAGAATTTGTGAGCATGGCAAAAATTGTTGATATGGAAGACCTTGACCGGGACAGAGTTCATATAGTATATAGTCTATCGAAAGATCTCTCTCTTCCAGGATTTAGGATGGGAGTTATCTACTCTTACAATGAGAATGTTCTGGCTGCTGCTAAAAAGTTGGCTAGGTTCTCTTCTGTTTCTGCTCCGGCTCAGCATTTACTTGTCTCTATGCTTTTAGATGCAAAATTTGTTCAAAAGTTCATCCAAATAAATAGGGAGAGGCTGCGAAGGTTGTATGTTGAGTTTGTGACAGGGTTGAAGCAGTTGGGCATTGAGTGCACAAAGAGTAACGGGGGTTTTCACTGTTGGGCTGATATGAGTGGGTTAATCAACTCTTACAGCGAGAAAGGGGAGCTTGAACTTTGGGATAAGTTGTTGAATGTGGCCAAGGTCAATGTAACTCCTGGATCTTGGTGTCACTGTATTGAACCCGGATGGTTCTGTTTCTGTTTTACTTCGTTGATTGAAAAGGATATTCCTGTAGTTATGGAACGAATAAGAAGAATTTCTGAAACCTGTAAATCTCATAATTGAAATGCTATTGAATTATTTTGTAGAGTTAACTCGGATATAGATTCTTTGTTAGCTGAAGTTCGTCTTTAAATTGCAGTATTGTTAGGTGGATAGCTATCATCCTCCATTCCAAGGATCTATGCGATGCAAAATTATAAGCCATAGCAGAATTGTAATTGCTCATAAAATTTAGTCGTGTAGGTATTTGAACACATGACAAACTCCGTATATGTGAAAATGGTCCTCCATTCCAAGGTTAGCGAGAAGAACCTGGAACTAATAAGAGTGCCAAATGGTCCTCCATTATGTGATAATGGCTTCTCGAATTCATGTAATCAATTCAGCAAAGACTGCTTTCACTGCTTTGATGGAAAAATAGACAGGAAGTAGAAATAATGTTCATAGATGATAATATAATTTGGAGTGCATGCAATAATGAACATACATGATTTCTTTTAACAGTTTTGAGTGTCGGGTGGCAACCTAAACCAGCCCATAATGTGTGTATACAGCATGCCGACTATTATTTGACATCCCATGCGTTCCTACCTATCTCCGAACAATAAATGATAGTGGCAGGTGAATGTCACTTTCTATTTCTTTCTTTCTCAATTGAGGCTCAAATCCTCTATGGAAACTACTCCATTGAGGCTACATGAGCCAGTTAGAAAACGACAGAAAGAGGCACGTCGAGGTTCTCTCAATGCTGTTGTTTCTTGTTGAGTCTTAACATGACTCCTCTCTTTTGAAAATAATTACAGAGCAGTAGATGCAGCTTCACAAAGAGAGGATTAGATTCAGCAGCATTACCTAACCAGGTTTTCCTCCCTTTCTACTGAAGCAAGACTCCTCAGAGGGTCAAAATTTTACCCATGATAGTGCATTAAGAAAATGATAGCTGGATGTGATCCAAATGTGGGTAAAAAGAATAATTATTTTTTATTTCACATTTGCACCAAATTAGATACAATAAATGAATCATTTTATTGAGAAAATTATAAATGTGAGCTACAATTGATTATGCTAATCCAAAATGAATACAAAAGAATGATCTTTTTTTCCCACTTTAAAATAAGCAACTTCTTGTCACCTGCACAACTAACTCATATCCCTTTTTTTCCCCCAAAAAAAAAAAAAAAAAAACACTGTTAANACTTCTTGTCACCTGCACAACTAACTCATATCCCTTTTTTTCCCCAAAAAAAAAAAAAAAAAAAATCACTGTTAATCTGACTCTAGAAGCAGTTTACTATCATCCCAGTCCATTTCTGATTGACTCAAGCACCTGAACAACTTCAGCCATACTTGGTCTTCTTGAAGGAATCTCTGATGTGCAAATCAGCCCCAACTTCATAACCTGAATTAATTCATTCTCTGCAAAACCTCTCAAACTTCTATCAAAGCAAGCTGAAGCAGAGCCCCTCTCCAACAAATCCCTAACATATTCACATAAAACCACCACCTCGTTTCCATTAGGACTCTCCACAGGCTTCCTCCCTGTAACCAACTCCAAAAGAATCACTCCAAAGCTATAAACATCACATTTCTCACTCAACCTCAAACTTTGAGCCAACTCTGGTGCAACATACCCAACCGCATTGTGAAATTTGGTTAAACCATAGTTGTCCAAAATGGGAAGCAATTTCCCCAACCCATAATCAGACAACTTAGCCTCATAGTTTTCATCTAAGAGTATGTTAGTGGACTTGATGTTGAGATGAAGTATTGGAGGTCTACAGTCATGATGAAGGTAAGAAAGTGCTCTTGCTGTCCCAAGAGCAACCTGAAACCTTCTAGACCAGTGCAATTCACTATTGCCTATACCAGTACTTGTGCCTGGATAGTTAAGCCCATGTAAGTTATCATACAGATTCCCATTTGGAACAAATTCAGATAGAATGAGCTGCATTGTTGAGGACCAATAATAACCTTGAAATGCAACCAAATTGGGGTGTCTTAAGTTACCTAACCTTCCAATTTCCAACTCAAATTCTTCTTGGTTTCTAATCCTTCCTAGAGTCTCCAGCTTTTTTACCGCAATTGAGATCCCACCTTCAAAAGTGGTTTTATATACTGATCCAATTGATCCACCACCTATCAGACACTCCTTGTCCAGCAAAGCTTTGGTGCCAGCTTCCCAATCTTCGTACTTTGAAGGCAAAGTCTTACTGAAGAGAACCAATTTCCCAATTATAACATTTGAATCTGTTGAACCTACTGGTGTGCTCTCAACAACCATTGTCTCATCATCTCTTCTCCTCCTCCGTGCCTTGATGTTCATTATGGATACCACACAAACCCCAGTAAGTATCACTGCTGCAGCAACAATTGCAATAATAGCAGACACGCTAAGAACCTTTGGTTTCTTTATTCCATGAGTCGTGCCACTCGCTGAGCAGGAAATCTCCAGAGGGGCACCACAGAGTCCAGGGTTGTTGGAAAATGCCAAAGCACCAAAGTGCTGTATGGTTGAAGGAATAGTGCCCGAGAGATTGTTGAAGGAAAGGTTCAAATATGTTAAATTTGTCAAATTTCCAAGGGAAAGAGGGATTGACCCAGAAAGTAAATTTTGTGACAGATCTAGAGTTTGGAGATTGGGCAGGTTTCCTAGAGTAGAAGGAATGCTTCCATTAAGCTGGTTTTTATGTAAATCAAGGATTTGTAAAAAGGTCATGTTATATAAGGTTTGAGGAATGTCTCCCTCTAAAGCATTACCAGAAACATCCCTGCAGCAACATATTAAAGGTTTCTCAGAATTGATTGAAAGAAATATTATTTAATGTTCAGAGTTATTCAAGATAGGGATTGAACTCACAGCAAACGAAGGAACCGGCAATTGCTTATATCATCTGGCACTCCACCAACAAGGCTGAGATTGTGCAAATCCAAAATCAAAAGCAGCTCAATGCTCCCAAGCTTTGGCGGGATCGTTCCATCTATTGAATTATTGCCCAAACTTATCACCAAAAGATTCTTTAGATCAGTAATCGCAGTTGGGATAGTCCCATTAAGCTTATTAAACCCCAAGTACAAGAACTTAAGGTTTCTACAATTTGCAATGGTTGATGGAATCTCCCCACTTAACTCATTCCATGAAGCATCAAAAGTATCAATTCCCTCACCACAAGTTCCAACCTCAGGAATCTTCCCTTGAAAGCCATTATGTGACACATTGAAATAACTAATATTCTTAAATCCAAGAGCCTCGAATGGAGTCAACCCAGTGAACACATTGCTGCTAAGATCCAAATGCTTCATACTCAGGCACTTTGATATTTGCTCTTGAACACTACCCATTAACACATTGCCTCTTACAGATATAAAATCTAATACCGGACTATTGCAAAGTTGGGAAGGCAATTCACCACTAAGATTGTTGAAGGAGAAATCAAACCCTTCAAGATAAGGGCAATTGGCAATAGATACCGGAATTGGACCAGAAAGGTTGTTGTGAGACAAAGAAACAAACTTGGTCCTATTACAGAACTTAAACAAAGAGGACGGAATCTGTCCGCTATAACCATTTTTTGACAAATCGAGGAGTCTTATATTTTGTAAGTCGCCAATAAACTCTGGGATCAACCCAGAGAGTGCATTGGAGCTCACATTGATCTTATAGAATGTTTTTATTTGTGCATATTCCTGTGGAATATTACCTGAAAATCGATTACCAAACAATGACAACACCCTCAAAGACTTTAAACCAGACAAGACTGGAGATAAAACTCCAGCAAGGCTAGTGTTCCACAAGACAATCTTGTCCACAAAACCATCCGAGTTACAAATCACGCCACTGAAATTTTCACAAGGATTGCCACTAGAGACCCATGAAGACAACCTCTTGTAAGGATCGTCAGTAATGTTCCCCTTGAACTGTAGCAAGATTTCTTTCTCGGTTGCTGGTGAAACAGTAGTGATTATGAGTGAAATTAAAACCAAGAAGAAAACAGCATGAGATAGAAGAAATTGGTGGATCCTTCTCATGCTCGAAACTGATGAAAATGGATCTACCCGTTTGGCATTATGAGTGCTTCAATCCAATTACAATAAGATCCACTTGGATTCTTCCATATTTCCTGTACTACCAGCTTTGTTCGCGATCATGATCAAAAAGCAGCATTTCATGGCCTTCTCGTGTCACAATTTCAACACATTACTGTCAACAATACAGAATATGAACGCCGCTTTTAGCTGCAGCAGTACACACATGGAAAAAACTAATCTTTTCCTTCTAGCATGATCTCCAAGTCAAGGCTCAAAAAGAAGGATCTGGGTGGGGAAGTTCCAGACTTTAATTTCTGGGGTTGAGTGGAAAACAACGAATTGTTTAAGGCAAGAAAGATTTTAAACAAAAGTAAAGAAACGGAGGGGCAGACAAGTGCGGGAAGTAAATGCAATGAAAATGGAGAAATAGTAAGTGAAGCTTTGCTGGAAAGGAAGCAGGTGAGGGAATTTAATAACAAGCTCAGAAAAAGTTTGTACAAAAACTATGTAACGTTACCACCAACACAAGTAAAACCACGTGCATGTCCATTTCCAGTTTCTCTCTCTGAATGTAAATGTAAGAGAGTACGCACAGACAGACACAGTTAAACTTAAACATATTCATATATGTATATATATAAATGAATGAATAAAGAAAGCAAAGCGCTTGTGTCTTGTTCACTCACCACCACTTAATGTAGGGCCTCTGTGCTTGTCTGGAGTCGAGCATTTATTCTCTCTCACCAACCACCAAGCCACTACCTCCACATTATTATTAGTAAACGAACCAAGAGGCTGAAGAAGCAGCAGCAGAGGAAGAAGAAGAGCAGTAAACACTAAAGCGAAGAAGAGGAGAAGACAAATAGCTTTCTTTTTTGTTTTGTTGACTGAGCTGTGGCTTTCTTTCCTCCTATCCGTTTCGATTGAGACTTTCCAAGGACAAACAAATTTGTCGTCAAATTTTTTTCACACATATTATAAACCAAAAATTAGCTTACTTTTCACTAATCAGATTATAACACACAAACAAACACATATAAGTATTATATATACTGGAAACTTTCTTTATGTTTGTTAATATATATTTTGAAGAAGATAATCCGATAAATTTGCGGTAGTTTTGTCCGTTCGTATTGTGTTTGACCAAGGGTGATGGATAGGAAGGGAAGGCAAGCACCAATGGTCAAGAAAAGTTCACACAAGTGAAGTCTAGTAATCTAATCTTCATCTACTACGTTTCTGACACTATTTGTCGACCGTTGATCATGAATAAAAAAATGAAGAAATGAGCCGATCATCTTAACGTATCCGAAGGCCTTACCAAGATCCTAATCGTAACCCCACCTTGGCATTGGTCCTTGATATGCTTTTAATGCACTAGATGTGGTCCCAGCTTATGGTGAGGCGTCACAGCCTTTACTTTGTTTTCTTTTCTTTCGTGTTTTATTTTTGTTTCCATTTCCTCTCCACCCATTTCAACGTCAAAGCATACTTTAAAGCCAGCACTGTACGCGATGGCCTGGCTTGGTAGTTGTCGAGGTAGCGAACAAAGAAGATGCCAATCTTTTAAACTATTCATCTCTCTCCCTCTTACCAGTTAACGACAAGAACTTTTTAAGAATAAATTTTCAATTTAGTTTTATGTTTGTGTATCACCAACTTATTATGTATGTAGTAGAATAATGATGTGAAGGTATAATAATGATGGGCATACAATAATGTTGTGGATTTTTAGAGTTACATGTGACATATGATACCATAATTTGTGATTCATAAAAAATAAAACATAATAATGAGGATCAAAGGAGACAATATGTTATGACTCGAGGCAAGGTTGTGTTGAAATATGCTTGATATTAATGAGGGTATAGTATAAAGAGATGATTTTGCTTGTGTGATACGAACAATCATAATAATTAAGGTAAGATGCTCCTTCCATTTATGACCGCTAATAATTTCAAAATACTCGTACTTACATATCATAATTATTGCTTTGGAAAAATTTTATCATTCTTAGACAATTGGTTCATCAATGAATGAACAAGTCATAATTAATTTGCCAGCAAAGATTGACAGAAATTGACATGAGACGTGCCAATTGCCATGGTCCAAAGAACTTCTTAATTGCTGCCTTCTAATGGAAGGGAAGTTTCGATCTGTTTCTGATTTCGTGTTTTGTTTTCTGTTTTCTGACTAAACCATAGAAAGTCTCATCTCCCATAAAAAGGAATAGGCAAGTGTTCATAAGGTTGGCGGTTTCATATAGTTGTAAACACCACGGTTTTGTTTTGTAAACCCAAAATATATAACTTTTGTTTGATGAATAAATCACAAAATTGTTTTCTGTAACAATTTCTGCAAAACTTTAGCGCCGAGGAATCAAAGCACAACAACCCAACTTGGAACACGAGTCTCCACTTCAAAAGGCCTAATGCCCGTACCGTATTGAAGCTAATGTGACATCTTGAACGTAAGACTTAGGGGAGTAGTTGTAAGAACATTTTTCTACAAGATAGGGTATTTTTCTCTTGAATCAATAATTAACCTTTTTGACTGGTGGTACACTTAGTACACGTGAAAAATAATGCATTAATCAACATGTAGAGTTCACTGTTTTCTGTGTCCACAGGAAACCCAAGTCAATGTGACGGTGAAAGAAAAGAAAATGACAAAGAGAAGAGATATGTTCATATGAATCCAATCCAGACAACATAGACAACTCATCAGCAAAACCACTCCGTTACTGTGCATGGAATTCTGAAGAATCACTAAATGTCATCAGCTACAATGTGAATGACACATTGTAACACTTTACAGTCAAGAATTTTGTCCATGTCCAATTTAACATTTTTCAGGCAGACATTTCGATTATATGTATATACATATGATAATTGCGCGAGAGAAAAATAAGATAATTTTCCTGAGGAATAGAAAGGAAAAAGAAAATCTACCTTCCTATCATGTTAGATGTGTTTCTTGGTTCCCTATGTGGTTATGTCTCCCCTTCCACACTATTTATACAGCACAAATGTTAATCCTAAATTAACCTTTGGATGAAGTTGGTCAATAAATAAAACCTCATCCAGCCATATAGCGTGTTTTGAATATGCAAAGGTGCGCCGGCTAGTGTGACTGTAAGGTTTTTCCCCAATACAAACTATAACCAGAAGCTCACTGCAGCAGTGGTTCTTCTTCCTTCTGCAACACTTTAAGCTGTCTCTTTGCATACACTGTGAAAAAAATTGTGGTCGCAACAGAAGCACAGAAACCAACAACAGTGAAGATGATCTGTGGGGCTGAAAGAAATTGCCGTTCTTGTGAAGCATCTGCCAAGGTCCGTATCAAGATCCCACTGCAATAAATCAAGATACTAGTGAGTTTGGTGGAACACAGAGATGTATGCATCTCAAGACACCATCTTCCTTAATCAACATCTATACCCACACTATATAAGAAAACTAAAGAGCACTGCAAAATTCTTTATGTTAAATAAATGATAACAAAGAAAAAGAAATAATAAACTGTGCAGCACTTAAAAGGGAAAAAAGAAGAAGAAGCAAACATAGATATTGATAATGATTGATTAAACTCATCCACCTGTTAGCCAATCTCTACTCAGAAACACCAAAAGATGAAGATGACAATGTTGAATACCACTGACAGATCAAGGCAAAAATAGAACAGTGATGATTATACAGATCAAGTATAGCTCGCCTTCCTCTTTGAAGACAAGAAGCAAGTGCAACAATGATGGATGTATTCATTGTATCTGGCTAACTTTCATTCAGTACACAAGTATGACAGAGTTACATATCATTTCAGATATTAACAAGTCTTCAGGAGAACTTATTCCAAGATTTAACCAGAGAATTAAGAACTAACAGTGTTTACTATTCTTGCCTTTCCCTCATCATAGCCTTGGGCTCACAGTTGCCATAAAACCCTTGATAATTGTTTACTTGGTAACTTGTAATAAAATGCTATTGATGGTACCTTCCAATTTCAAAGAACAAGAGAGCACCACCATCTTGGTCTTTCTGCAGTTCTTATAGCAGAGAAGCAACCAAAGGTAGCCTCTTGTTTGATATTACGTAAGCTTTCAAACTACACTAAGTTGGAATTTTGGTCTAAGGCTACATACTAATGTTAACTGGGGGTCAACAAAGTGGAAAAGCAACTGGGAAAATTGCCAATTACTGGATTGCTCCCTATTCTCGAGTGGCTTTAAAGGCTAGCTTCTTAGACTTCCCGTATGGAAATCTACTCAGGACAGTTCTTTCTACCCTTCTCCTGAAAGTTAAGTTTGGTTCTGAACCAAATTTTTGAACATGCGAAAACAAATGCATGTATGCTTGTTTAAATGGTAACCAACAGAGCTATAACTTCACCATTCTTTAGAAGCTACAAAGAATTTTACTGAAATCTTGCAAAATATTGGAATATAAGAAATACTAATCGAACATAGCAGAATGCCCCATAACGCAACATATGTCTTCAATATGAAACTACGTTATCTTTTCAAAGATCTTATAGATCTCAACAAGCATCTATCAAAATATTCAGCATCTTAAACCAACATCAGACAGCAAATGGTCCTTAATATGAAAACATACCCTCCTTTACCCAAGATCATATAGGCATTCAACAAACATTGGTCAGCTCAAGCTCAACCCTATCATTGCAACTGGACACTACACATTTTTAAGTAATTCATACAACTCACTGATGTTTCTATGTGTACATCTACATAACGGAGATTATATATGTGCACCAGCATATCAAAACAGGATACTATAATTAGCTAATGTCCTGAAAAAGCAGTCAGAATAACATGCAGGAGAAAAATAATGTGAAAGACTGAGGAGACCAGAGATAGACAGATAAGAGACCATACGTGTAGAGTGTCACGAAAATTTCAGGTACCATTCCAACCAGTGATCCCAGGATGTATGGAACATACTTAACATGTGTTGCCACTGCACAGTAATTATATATGATGTATGGAAAAGGAGAAATCCTGATTAATGCTACAGTTTGAAACTGATGAAACCCATTTCCTTCACCAGCTGCCCTTAGAATAGCAGCTTTCTTTGGATATTTCTCTAACCACCCCTACATAAGTTCAAGAAACAGTTCAGAAAGAGAAGTGAATTGCAAAATAAGTAATTAATAAATCAATTTTGGCAGATGGTACACACTTGGATTCTATAAAGAAAAAGAGAACCAATGAAATATGGTAGTGATATGCCCACAGCCACGGCTGACATTATAAGAAGAAATCCAAAGCCATAACCAAACGTCATCCCAGCCACCCACATAGAAGGTGAAGATGGTAAAAGTAAGGTTGGAAACAATGCCACTGATGCGAAAACCAGAACTGCCAGTATAGGAGTGCTAAACGTCTTAGTCTCCCAATTTATGATGGGGATAACCTCCTGGAAATATCGATACAATAGTCAGGTCAGGCAGACACTAAAAGAAAAAAAACACGCGAACATAGCCAACATAAGAAAGACAGAAAAATTGAAAACGATCATACAACCCTTCTAGCTCAAACATAGAAAACAAAAGTATTCAGGAGCTTTAACTATTGGATGTGTAACCAGAACTACCTCACTGCTCTTAAGAAAATAACCCCATAATCAGAATCAAACAAAATGGTACCAAATGCATATTCAAACTAATCTAGCAACACAACAATCAATAATCAAGAAATTTTAAGGGTACCCTCACTCTCAAGAACAGTTAGTTAACCTGACCACTGACACATATATGCTTGTTCCTACTATAATAGCATACAAATCTCCAATAACATTTTACATAACCAGAAAGAAGGGTTTAACCCATTGAGAAAAACACCAGCCAGAACCACAAACCCAGCAATCCAACAAAATCAAGAAGGAGAAAAGACAACAACTCATCCTGATGATACATATTTATAAGCAACAACTACAAAATCATTCAAATAAATTGGAAAACTAACCCTATCCCCAAAATCGAGAGAGCCAAAAACCCCATGAAACATTCCCAAGCATATTCAAAGACGATAAAGCCAAAGATTCAAAACACAGTCAGTACAGCCATATGCATTACGAAACCCACATAAACAAGATCAAAGTTTACACGAAACTAACCTTGCCCACAAATGTGAACAAAGAATCCAGGCAGAAAACGAAATATTCAGCCATAAAAACCCTAATTAAAGACAAGACTGACCTTATCCATGAAAAATGGACCGACCCACTTGAAGAAAACGGCAGCTAATAAGACTACACATGTGAAAAACAAAGCCAACTTGACCCAGTACCAGACTGAGCCACAACTCCATCTTTTTGGTGAACCAGGCCCATCCTCTTCATAAGCTCTCAATTTCACATAGTCCTCATTTTTATTATTATTGTTTTCTTCGACATCTATTCTCGGCCCCAGCTCTGGCACCACCCCATTGTCTTCCTCATAATAAGTCATCGACAAGAAAATCAAAAATCAGAAGATTTGTGAGGATACTGGTTTAGATATCCTGTTTGGTTGGAGAGAGAATAATGGAGACGATAAACGTCGGTGGGAAAAGGTGAAGGAGACTTGTAGATGATGACGATGACGATTAGTTGAGAAACCCAGACAAGAAAGAAACCAAGTAAAGAAGAGAAGCAATGAAGCAAAAGCAAAAGGCTTTGATTCAATAAAGAAGGAAACAAGCCGTTTTAATTTGTTGGTATTAACATGTTTGCCACTGTGCAAAAACGCTGTCGTTGCACTTTTGGCGGGTACGTGGCAGAATGACATTCTTTGGCGTGACAACTGGAATTTTCATCAACGAAGCAAGCATGCAAGTGCGCAACTCAACACCCTCCGTTCTTTCCCATTTGATGAAAATTTTTTTGACTGTTAGTTAGTTGCCAGTTACAAACGAACTCATAATTTTTTTTTTTTAAATTTTTATTTATTGGTAGTTTTTTCTATTATGATTATGCATTTAATTAATCAGAGGACACGTGGAGAGAAAAGGGAGATTTGGAGTAGCTGTAGTGATGACTTGGCGTGGCCGTGTTATGTTGCGTTATCGGCTTGTAGTTAGTGAGTGAGTTTCCAGGGGTGGATGACTCGCTCGCTCACTTTTAACGTTAATTGGGTTGGCGCAGAAGTTGAGAGAGAGAGAAGGTGACAGCTGAGGCACGCAAGTTTGCAGGACAACGCAACAAGAAAGTGACAAGTGTGAGTAGAGATGCCTGGCTTCAACCACAAGGAAGGAGCGCGGAAGTCGCACAACCGAAAACAAAGCAAGCCCAGCCAGCCTTGAAGCCCATGAGTATGACAATGATTTGATAGAATGGAATAGAATTTTACACTTTTGAGTTGAGATTCTTTTTTCCACTGAATTACAATTATAATTCATCACCGACGACGCCGACGCCTAATGTTACCAACTCAACCAATATGGTTTCATATTATCTAATTGTACAA
>JANKKB010028457.1:0-14790 GCA_026225775.1 Bursera palmeri | reverse complement strand
AACTATTAATTTCACCCTTAAAAATACATATTTGTCCCTACTGAAATATTTTTTCTTAATTTTAAAAAATTTTAAAAAATAAAAATCTTAAAAGTAAAAATTTGTTTAATATGGGAGTATAATTTATTTATTTTTTTGTGTTAAAATTAGAAAAAAAATTTAGTTGGGACAAATATGTATTTTTAAGGATTAAAATTAACAGTTGATTAAAAAAAGTAAATTTTAGAGATTTAATTGATGAAAATAGTAAACTTATTTTCTGCTTGAGATTAGATCAAAATACAAGGGTACTATTTGATATTGTCCCAAAAAAGAATATAAAAACTTCCCTTTCACTCAGCCTTTGTTTTCTTCTCACATTGGTTCCTTTTATAAAGCATAGGTACTTTCTTTACAAGCAAAGCAAATTCGGATATCACTTGAAAGAACAACTTAGAACACAATAGATAGAAAATAAATTACAAGATAATGTTACCAAATGTGTTCAAGCATAAAGTAGTTACATCCTTGATCTTTAAGGTTTGTACGGATGGTAAGGTGGGATGCAATATGCATCATGAATTTATTTTAATTAATAAATAATTAGAATATCTAAATTCAAATAAAAAAAGGATTATATTTACCAATAATTTTTGGATTATTTTAATTTATTTGCAATTAATCAATAATTAGAAATCTTAAATTCAAATTCAAAATTGGTTGAATTAATTATATTCAAATTCAAAAATTAACTGAATTAATTATATCCTCTTTTGGACTAGGTTTAAAATCTTAGATGGGTTTGTAGCCCAAACTGCTAGTTAACTTACTTATTAAAGTCCATTAGTGGTGTAGCCAACTAAATAAGCTAGTCTGAAGATCAGATGGGCACATACAATAGTGGCTACAATAATTCGGCCCATAATCAAAATAAGTTAAATTATTTAATTCCAAATCTACTCTAGTAGAACATTGGAATTGACCTCCAAAGCTACATGTATAATTTATAAATCAAACGAGAGAAAGTGATTAAAAAATGGTTGAGAGATTGATGAAATTTATACTTTTGAAGAGAGTAAGTGTTAGAAAAAAAAAAATTTCGTCATGTATGCATAAACTGTCAAGGAAAATGGGAAGTGATTTAAAGCCGATGACAATTTGATAAATAGATATCGGTTCTTTTATAAATTAACACAAAACAATGTGTAAAATTTATGACAATTTGTAAATAATTGTTAATTTATAAGTATTTACAAAACTTAAATTTGTTTTTTACCAGAAGGTAGCCCGGTCTAGTACACACTAATTCTAAAAATTGGGGGTCATTTTTGTAATTTTGACAAACCTTAGGTTACCAAAAATTTACCCTGAATGAAATTAGGGTTTGGCATCTAAAATAAGATGAGAAAACCTATATATACTTATTTTTTCTATAATAAATATCACATTAACCCCTTATTATTTCTAAAAGAAAAATATCACCTTGACCACTTTTTAGTTTCTTTGTCTTTTTTATTTATTAATTATTAGGATTTTGATTACCTTGGGATATTAATTTATTCTAATTTTTTATATTTTTAAATTAATATTATTGAGTCTTAGAAATTATTAATTTTATAATTTATTTTTAATTATTATAAATTTTGGGATGTGGGGCTCTTTTAAATGATTCACTCTCCCAAAATTTAATCCCAAGACAATTTTTTCAAGGAAATTTCCTCAAAACCTTTTTTCTTTCTCAAGAACAACAATAATGATTTTAGTTTGATTTATTTTTTTTCTTACTTTAGCTCAACAATAATGATTTAATCCCAACATCTATTGAGAATGACAAAGGTTAGACTTTTTTCATATAAGATAGTTTGACACATCTAGCAACATAAACACCAAAATGGTGAGAGTTGAACAAGGAGACAAACAAACACAATGATTCTTCCAAGAAGTAGCGCGGTTCTCATCTGTCTTTGATTTGCTCTACAATGAGAGTAACAAACTGAGTGATTCAACTCCCACTATGGATCAACAAAAAATTCAAAATGAAACAAACATAATGAGATTAGAATTACTAACGACTCACAATTTCGACATCTTGATGGTAACTAGCTAGGAATTCCAAAACACGTACAATGAGGGTGACCATGAGTTTAAAGTCGAGGGTGAAGCTACTGATGATAGTCCAAATTTTGATTCGCATGCATGGTGGGAATGATGGTTTAGACAATAAGGACTCGTCGATTTTTCACAATGAGGGTAACATTGAAGACAAAAGAGTAAGTTTTGGAATGTCTACATGGGTCGACGTAGGAATCACTTGCTCTACTCCCTCAATACATTTACATGGTGGAAAAAGCAAACCCATGTGCAGTGATGGTATTGGACACGAATGAAATTAACCATTGCAAATATTTCTTCATTGTTATAGAGGCTTCCATTTCAAGATTTGTTTCTTATATAAGCCTAGTTATTACTATCTATCAATCGTTTCTAAAGGGTAGATATCGAGTTACTACGTTTTTGGTTTTATGTCTTGAGCGAAATAATAAAAAATATCCTTTAGCATTTGGTGTTAGGGCACTCTGAGAATGTTAGAGTCATTGAATTGGTTCATGAAACATCTGTATTATCATGGCATTGGAAATGGTCAAGATCTTGTATTCATTTTGGATATTCAGGGAAGCAGTGAACGGGTAATGACTGCTGTGTACCAAATGCATTTCATGGATTATGCACACATCACCTTAAAGGTAATATGAAAGTGAAGTGCAAGGATAAAAACTTGTTGGATATGTTTGCCAAAGTTACAAATTTTTATCGTGAATGTGATTTCAACTTACATATTCAGATAATTGAAGCCTTATTCCCTGTTCAACAACTCATTTAAAGGGTATTGGATTTCAGAAATGGGTGCATTCATATTTCCATGGTAGAAGGTACAACATAATGACAACTAATATCATGTTACGACGGGCAAGATTCGACACCTCACCTAGCCCCCTCACATGACATCTCACCCCACTACACCAACTGCGTTGACCCTAGTCTCTACCCACCCAACTAAATCCTATTCCCATTTAGTTACCCCATTACATTACGACTAGATCACTATTCCATTAGGATTATCCTATTACAACTACTCCATGAACATATTACATGTCCATTATTCCCAAACACTATTCTAAACCTATTATTCATTGATACTATTCCAAATTTACTATTCACCCATACTATTCTGAATCTACTATTCACAAATACTATTCATGATCACCATTCCACCTCTTTTACAACCCATGCCATGTCCTATCAAAACCACCAAGATTTAAAGCAATTACAAGAACTTGTGGCTACCAATTCAAAATTGGTGAATGATTTTTATGTAGCCCAAACACTTTCCCAACCCATTCAAATCTAAAATTTTGAAGAATAAGGATTGATTGTTGCTAGTGCCTCTAGAGATGATGTTGTTTATACTAGGAGGTCTAGACAAGAAAGAAAATCGGATAGGCATAATAGAAATGAAAATAGAGGTTTGAGAGTTGACATACCCGAGTTTGAGGGAAGTAGTAATTCGGATGAATTCCTTGATTGATTGATTGATATTGAGAGGATGTTTGAGTTTTAAGGATATTCGGATAAACAAAAATGTAAAGAAGCTATCTTGGGATTCAAAGGATATGCTTACTTTTGGTTGAAGAAATTGAGAGAGAAGAGAGATAGAGAAAGAAATAAAAGATTAATTCCTAGGAGAAATTAAAGGGATTGATGAAAAGAAAATTCCTTCCCAAGAGTTATTTACAAGATAAAAGGAAAGAGAAACTTGTTAAGCCTTCTAGGGAGAGTGAAAAAGAAATTGAAGAAAATGAAGAATCCCTCCCAAGGGAAGAATCAGAAAAAGAAAATGTTGAGAGTGGAAAAGAGATTCTAGAGGAAGCCGATGAGAGAAATATGTTAGTGCTTGATGAAGACATAGGAATGATCATGGTTGATTGTGCTAGCAAAGGAGTTAAAATTTTTTAATCCAAGATAAGTTTCTTTTCAAGAGAAACAACTTGTGTGTGACAAGAGAAAGATTCGAGAAGATCTTGGATAGAGAGTTCCATGGAGAAGACTATGTTGATTTCTTAGGTGTTAATAAGACACTAAGAAATTGAAAAAATTCTTTTTATGGGTTTGAAATGCAAGAAGATGAGCACACCGTTGTGGAAAGATTTGGGAAGTGCCAAGGAACTAAAAGGCATTTCAAATTGGATCAATATATTTCTCTTCCACTTCCAAGGCAACTATGGAAGAATATAAGTTTGAGTTCTTTTATGTCCTCACCTAGGACCCAAAAAGATTGTATGGTATTACTTGGATTGCAATAGAGCTTCCTTTCATCATTGGGATGCAATGAACTCCAAGTAGATATCAAATATTTGGATTGCATAGCCTCCTAAATGACATTTTCTTCGTATTTATTTTGTTGTAATTTGTTGTATTTTCATGTGTATCTAGATGTTGTAAGTTGTAACCTTTTCATTTATAATTGTCTAGCATTGTTGTCTAGGATATAATTGCAAGAGTCAACACTTGTAAAAATTAATGTTTTGTGTGTCATTCTCGGGCAAATCAGTAGCTTACCACCACAGCGCAAATCAGTAACCTTCGCAGCGTTGAGTCTCTACCTCCACAGTTATTTTGGAATTTTTGTTTTCCGCCTCAGCACAAAAGGCCACCACCTCAACGCTTCACAAGTCAAAAGCTAATTGCCACAGCGCAAGTAATCCGAATTCAATTTTTACCCTTTATCTTGTTTTGCTTGTAAGAGTTATTTGAGGGGCCTTTTTGTCCTTTCATCTTTTGTGTAAGGCCACTTTGTATTAAAGGCCATTTTTCTCCTTGTAATAGAGAGACTTTGATGAATTTGAAAATTAAGAAACACTTTGTGTTTGGAGAGCTCTGTCTCAACCTATTATCTTTATCCATTCCAAGCCAAGGATTGGTGGTGATTAATTCAAGTTGGTGGATGCAAATCCTTTATATTTGAATCATTTGGCAACCATATATTGTAAGTTTTATCTTAACATTTATATGTTTAAGTTCATTCATGTTCTTGTTGTGAAAATTGTTGAAGAAAATATCAAGAATGTTGTTGTGTTGCAAGTGTTGTAATTGTTGACCATGTTGAAGGGGATCTTAGTTAAGTTGAATATGTATTGTTTGTGTTGATTTAGGGTAGAAAAGTGGTGTTTTTAGTGGGATGAACAGTAATCCCGAAATTGCATATTGAGGTGTAGAAAAATCACTGCAATTGACTTCATAAGCCACCCCATAATATATCAAGTGCGTAATGTGTGTACACTATAATATGTTTAAATCGTAATGTAGATAATGCCAAGTAATGAAAACAAGGAAAAATAGCTACTTCAGGCATGAATGTTGTGTGAGTTGGAAAGAAAAACTTATTCTCAAAGAAAACAACATTTCTAATATGAAATCGATTAGAATCAACAAAACCTTTGTGAGAAGTATTATTTCCCATAAAAGCACATTTAATTGACTAAGTAGAAAGTTTGTGACGTTCATGAGATGGTAAATGAACAAAACAAACACAACAAAAAATATGCAATTAATTATAAGAAGTATGTTGACAATAAAGACATAAATAAAGAGAGTCAAGATTAAGTGTTTAAGTAGGTAGCCTACTAATGAGATGAAAGGTAGTAGATAAGGCTTCTACCCAAAAAATAGGTGGAATAGATGCTTTGATTAATAATGTACGAACAACATCCAAGAGATAACGATTCTTTCATTCAGCTATACCATTTTGTTGTGGCGTATAAGGACATTTGAGAAACAATGCCTTTTTGGGATAAAAAATCATGAAAGACATGAGACATTTATTCCCCACCAAAATCAACCCTTAATAATTTAATAATAGCAGTAAAATATGTTTCAACAAATGTCTTGAACACAAGACCTCTGATTTAGAATGAAGAAAATAATCCCCAATAAATTTGTTGTAATCATCAATAAAAGTCACAAATTAGTTATAATGAGCAAGGAAAATTAGAAGAGTAATATCTATGTATGATATCAAAACATTTGTCTGCACGATTACTAGAATGAAGGAAAGAAAGGATCTTACTTTTTTTCTAATTTACCTGTAGAACAATCACAAGAAAAAGAAGAGTTTGTATGGCCTAATAAACCGGGATTTAGTAAATGAGATAAAACAAGAGGAAATGACAATTATCCCCCAGATAAATTTCAAGAAAATACTTAGTCCCAGATTTTTATTAAACTAATATTTACCTCCCAAAAATTAATAAAAAACTAATATTTACCACCTAGATTTTTTGGGGATAACGGTTAGTTTTAAAGAAAACAGTGTTAATTGTTGGGAGATAAGTGTTAGTTTAGTAAAAGTCTAGGATAAAGTGTTTTCTGAAAATTTATCTGGTGGCTTAGAGTAAATTTCCCGATAAAACAAAGGAATTAGGATGACTTAGACGTTTATGCCAAATGACAATATTATTGTTAACAAGAGAGCTAGCCAATGCAACATAACTCAGACTAGAAAAATGTATGGGAAACGGTTATCCAACTTTAGGCCCCTTTGAGATTTACCAGCCCCCACCCCCGATCCTGCACCAAACATCCATCACGTGAAAAATAGTTATTTTCAACCAATTGTCCAATTGAAATAAGATTAGTAGATAACCCAGGAGATATGAGAACATTCTGGAAAGTAGTATAGATATCTCCAATAACAGTTATAGGTAAAGTACGCCATTTGCAACCAGGATATGTTCAGTCCCATCCGCATGACCCCATAATCCTTTCCCAATAAGAAATAATCGAATTCGAAATTCCCAAGTGGAATATAATTCTTTCCATTAAATTTGACGTAGAATTCCAAATTACCCGACATTGTTTAAAAAAAAAAAAAAAAAAAAAAACCCTCCGTTAGAATTTCAACTTCAAGAAAATGATTTTTAGATTTTTTTAATGCTATACGGTACAATAATACACACTCTAAAAGTTGCCACTGCAACACATCCTTAACTCAAGACCTTTTGACCTCCAACGTAATAGATCCATAACTGCAAAAATATAAGATCCCTTCATATAAGCAAGCAGTTCCTTATCTATTTTCAATTATTTTTTAGTTATTTTAAATTGCACCATAGCTTCAAAAAATTTCCATGTCATTGGCTCGAAGGAAAATTCTTGCCATTGGACAAGTTACAGGTTATTTTCCCATGCAAATGAAAAAAAAAAAGAAAAATGCATCATTGAACCAGTCACCGACCTTTTTTTCCCCCTTAATGCAACTGAAGAAAGAAAATATATTATAACATATTTCAATGAATACAAAGCATAATGCAATTTCATTGAATAGTATGAGCTAATATAAAAGATGTTTAAGACAAAAAAAATAAAAATAAAAATCAGAAAACGATTTAAATGAAGCTGGAAAGTAGATGGATTTATGAGGTCCCACCATAATAAGCAAGAATGGTGAACATCAACTGGAAGTTCGGAACTCGTATTACCTGTATCCTAATGCTACATCTGCAATTAAACTTCAAATTTTCTGTGTTTAAGGTATATTTTGGCTTCTCTTGTTATAAATGGTAAGTTAGGGATACATAACTACAGGACGTTGGGATGGGTTCGGGGATCTCAAACTCTAAAGGCCTTTTTATGAATAACAAATTGCAGGTCTACAGTTAAGGATTTTGGTGTTGGTACCTTCCCAGTCTCATCAAGTCAGCCCTGATGAAGGGTCATCAGGATCATCTTGTGGCTCCAGCGAAGCATGAAATGAAAAAATATAAGGGGAAGAAGCATCTTCCACATCGTTGATGTTGTCTTCTGGGTCTTGTGGATCGTCACCTAACAAAATGGGAGCCTGTGAAACAACACCACCAATTTCCGGAGCATCTGAGCCATCATCATCAGACAATTCAGCATTGCTCCTAATTAGCAGATCACTTATGCTTGATGGTGGTACAATTTCAAACTTGTGTTCTGGCTTATGCTGTTGATTAAATCGGCCTGGGATCTTGACAGGATTATTATAGCATGCTTCACATAGGTCAAAACCTACTCTTTCCACACAGTCTTTGCATTTGTATCTCTCCCCAATTATTGGAGACATCTGCAAAAGTGCATTAGAGAGAGGTATCTATTTAACTTGGTCTCAGATAACAGAAGAATATTACATACAGTTCATTTTCCAACATATTTTATCATCCAGTATCCAAGCAAGGAGCACAGCCGACAATAAAAATAGATCCAAGAATCTGAAAACTTAACTAAAACTAAATCCCTATTACTTGTGACATTTAAAAATTTTCTTTGCCAATCACCTAAGACGGTCTGGAATGGTACATCTTTTCTCTATTTTGTCATGACCTAAATTCTTATGTCTGCTTAAAACTATTATTTATTTATTCCACAAACTTTCTACCTTCAGCCTCATTTGACTGTGAGTCATCACATAGCACCTCAAAGTCCAAGTTCATCTTAATGGACTTGCCTARTAAATCAATTCTGTTCCAATTCACATAAAACCTAGTCATGATAAATATAGTAACCTTCATTTTTTCTTAACCCTATTAAAAAAACAATAGCTTTTGGAAGTAGAAGATAACTGAAGAATACATATTGGGCGTTAAGAAGACTGCTAGGAACAACTTAGTGAAGCCAAGAAACAAAATGATTTAGGAAGAATAATATTTCAACCGGACTATAGCCTCTGATCAATCCACAGATTCAAATAGGAAACTGAACAAGTGTTCCAGAGGCGTTAATTTATCATTGTTCAAAAATCAATTAGCAGTGAAGTCAATATTAGAATCTCCTATTTACCGACACTCACAGAGTATCATACGATTCATATGGTGGAGGTTAGAGCTACTGGTTTGCAAAAGGAGATACCATCTCAATGTTCCTTCTCATGTAAGCATATGATCAGGTTTGTTGTGCTCTCAGACTATACATAATAGTTTTTAGGTTCTTATTTTAATGATTTCCCTTCAGAGGGTAGCTATTCATTTAGATGGAAACCTGGTCCAAAGTTGTAAGTACTTTTCATCAAAATACTCTTTGTTTTATCCACAAATAATAAAAATAAACAAATAAATAATAAAATAAAATTAAAAAGAAAAAGAAAAAACCTACCACACAATACTTTTGTCTTTATTCTTAAAAAAAAAAAAAAAAAAAAAAAAGAGNTAAAATAAAATTAAAAAGAAAAAGAAAAAACCTACCACACAACACTTTTGTCTTTATTCTTAAAAAAAAAAAAAAAAAGAGTCGGCTGTAAGCTGAAAATGATAAAAGTGATGTCTTACCCCACAGAAATCACAACCTACTCCAAAATGGACCTTAGGCCCGTTGCCAAACCACGATGTTGCGTAAACATTTTTAGGAAATGATGATGTTCGGCCAGCATTTTGTTGAGCACGTGTTGAACCTGTATATAAAGTCAGGAGCAGCAGAATAAATCAAAATATAAACAAAATATAGTAATATGAAGATGGAAAGTGAGAAAAATTATTTCAAGAAGCATCACCCAGGCAATATCATTATCAGAAACATGTATTATGTTTACCAAAAATATATGATGTTTAAAGACAAAAAGAATGGCAATATAATTCAAAGGAACATCACCCTTCACCAGCAGAGATAAAGCTAGTTTCAGAAATATGCAGTGTGTGTTTACCCTGAAAATATGTGAAAGAAGAAGACAACAAAGGTTTATCATAAATAAATTTTTTTTCTGGGATAAGCGGAAGATTTCAACAATAGCTCACAACAATTATTATTGTTATTACTATTTATACGTGGAAATCCCTCAACCTTCACCTTGTTCACCAATAGCTCATAACTTCATTGATTTGCTAATAGCTGGATCATAGATTGAATTATTTTCTGGGATAAGTAAAAAATTTTAACAATATCTGCTAACCACATTAACAAGGACAGGAAGAAGCGGAGGAAAAGAGAGAAAATAACTACAGACTTAATTATAAGTCAAATCATTTTTCTTTATGGTAAATTAATAGATATTTAAAAGTTTTTTCAAGAAAAAACGAAGGCAACATCAAAGAATTAGATCTAGAGCTACTTGAATAATTAATTTCGCCTTCAATATATATATATATATATATATTTTTAAATATGTTACCCTTGCTTTCAACGTGATAGTGAAATTTTAGCCTACAAGCATTAAATACTATCCCAGGCAGAAATATTTATCCAAAACAAAGATATCTACATCATGAAACATTCCAAAAGCAATTAAGAAAAGGACAGATACAAGCTTGCATACTGACAATTGGTTTGTTTATGTAAAGATTCCCGTCTCTCTGCAAATAACTCAGGGAACTGCTCCTCCAAGAAATGGTCTAGAATCAAGCATACCCTAGGTAGCCCATGTGGATGCAAACTCTGACAAACAGGGCACTTAAAATTTCCATCTTCAGGAACAGAGATACAAGACTCACAAAATACTGCACAAAAAAACAAGTTAAATCACTGCTCAATAATAAGATTCACCCCTTTATAATATCCTTTCCTCTTTTAACTGAGAAATATAATTAATTAAAGTGATTTAGCTTACCATGGCCACAATTAAGAACAACGGGATGGAAGAGCATCCTCTTGCATGCAACACAAGATAAGTCATCAACAGAAACCTTGTTACAAGCTTTATGTTTAAGTAGATTTGCATGCAAACTACATTCTTGAGTGGTTGCATTTGCAGCAGCCTCAGAACCATTTGAAGTTGTTGCAGATTTACATGTATCATTTACACATTCAACAGTCAGTTGCGACGAATTCGTGTATGAGGAAGATTTTCCTTCTGTGGAACTATGACTTTCTTGTTTATGACAGGAGGAACGTAGAGCATTGCCCAAGATATCAAACCCATCACTAGGGTGTGAATCAAGTAAAGAGTAATCAAAATGGGGTGAGAAATTACCCATTTTGGTTTCTTCTTCTGAACAGCCAAAAAATGAAGTTAATAGAAATTATCAGAGAAGTCTTGTTAGATCCAATGCCATCAGTAAGGAGAAATTTAATACAGTCAAACAGGAAAGAACTTCAACTCAGTGGTGGTTGTAATCATGTGATGTATATCTAGTATTTTAAGTATTCAAGAGAATGTCATAAGTAAACTGAATCCAAATCAAAGGGGTCAAAGTCCAATGAGAAGATATGAAGTTTAAGTTTCATCCCAAAAAGAATCCAATGCACAATTCATTTACACTTCTAATCACAGTACTGTAAAGCAGGCCACTTTAAAAAGGATCTATATTAACACTGTTCACCAGAAATTGAAGCAACATAAGCATACAACTAAAAATTGAGGTCCTACCTACCCTTTCCATGTGACTCTCGTGCTTTTATTATTTTAGTTTTTATTATTATTATTATTATTTTTTAATACCTTGACTTTCTTTGTTCACCAAGTCAAAAACAGGAGGCAACTTCCAAATCCTTACCTTGATAGTGACGAAACTTGTGGACATAATCAAGTAGGTGGCCTTAAGGGGATTTGAACCCTTGACCTGACAGTTGAAATCAACTCATGGAAAAATGACTTACATTTGACCGCCAAATTTACTATCTATGATTGCAACATGCAATATGAGTACATAAAGAAGTTAATATTGAAAAACATGGACCAGTAGCATTTCCACCAGAGCAATAAGGGTGGATACAACAGACTATGCATAAAGTTTACAATATACGTACTTCTTATGCAAGTAAAAATAGATCTCAAGCAATAGTCTCATATCCATGCTGCCCTGACTCCAAACTTGATGTTTGTAAAGCGGTACATTCCCCAAAGCAATTTAAAAGATGACTTTATCCAGTTTCATAAGCAGCCAAAGCAAGTCTATAGTTATGGAAAAGCTTTACACATTACATCAACAGTAAGATCCATCAACTTTGGTGTATCATGCATATGCAAATATTAAAATAAGAAATGATGCAGGAATAAGATATATTGGAACTTTGATTTTTTCAGGATTTAAAATATTAATTACTTTTATGTTCCTAAAGCTGATTTCTTACTTAGGTAGGATTTGATTACTTATTAGAAGTTGATACTTATTTTCTAACTCAAGTTGTTTACCTTTCCATTGGCCACTATAATAAGGGGCCTTACTTTTTTATGTTTAAGACTTGAATGTTGTAAAAATAATAGAAATTGATTCTGCCCGGCCCCCCTCCCCACACACAGCACCCCACCAAACCTCCACAACCCACACCCCTTCCCCGGTGAATTGTGCCTTATTTCATCCTKATGGACCCAGACAATCGATCTTTCAATGCTACTCTCAATTCAAGTAATATAAATCAAAATATCATCAACCAGCAACCAAGAATTAACAAGTATTTCTCAAAAGAAGCAGTACAAGAAAAGTAACTACTGGATTTGAGGCCAGCTCCTCCCTACAGGTTTTCCCCTTCCTTTACCAAAATACTGCCTACCCCCTTCTACCTTCCAACATTCCTATATATCCTTTTGCCTGATAACAGAATATAACAACTGTATTCCTTCCAGAACAAACTACATTCTTCCTACTAATTCCCAAACCATAACAACCTATAACAAACTACACCCCTCCTAACCAATTGCCAGCTCATTGCCCATTGCACTGCCTACTGCACTGTCGAAACTACCCTTCCTTACTCTTCGTCCATACTTCTTGATGATTGGTGGTCCATCATTACCCTCCCCAAGGAGTTCCACCTTGTCCTCAAGGTGGAGGAAAGGAAATTGGCGGCAAAGCAATTCGAAATCTTCCCAGGTGTTATCACAATCAGGAAGATGTTTCCATTTAATTAAGACCTCGTACTTCCTATTCAGGAGACGTCGCTTTTGTACAGTAGCTTCAGGTTCGACTTGAAGAACTAAGTCGGCATCTAAAAGAGCAAGTATGGGCTGGGCTGGTAACGGGAAGCCATTAGCCTTCTTGAGTGCGAAACATGGAAGACATTATGAATACGAACGTGAGCTGGAAGATCCAACTTATAAGCTACATTGCCAACTTTGTCAAGGATGGCGTATGGGCCGTAGTAGCAAGGGCTCAATTTTTCATTAAACCGTTGACTAAGGGACTTCAAACGATAGGGCTGTATTTTTAAGAATACCCCGTCGCCAATCTAAAACTCAACGACTCGTCGGTTAGCATCAGTGCCAGTCTTCATCAAATGTTGAGCCTTGGCCAAATTGGCTTTTAACTCACCAAGAATAGCATTTCTCTCCCGCAATTGCACATCCACAGCATCCACCAAAGTGCCATCTTCAACATACATTAATAAAGCAGGGGGATCGCGTTCATACAAGACTTTGAAGGGGCACATCCCTGCTGAAAGATTATATGTTGTGTTGAACCAGAATTTAGCCCAAGTTAGCCATTTGGTCCACTGGTTAGGGTGACTGCTGACAAAACAACGGAGATAAGCTTTGAGACAGCGGTTCACGACTTCTGTCTGGCCGTCAGTTTGGGGGTGATATGTTGTGCTCATGTGAAGCTGTTTGCCAGACAACTTGAACAATTCTGTCCAGAAAAGACTCAAAAAAATGCGATCGCGATCAGATACAATCGTACGAGTAAACCCATGTAGCTTGACTACTTCCTTGATAAAGAGGGCAGCCACTTCTTGTGCCGTAAATGGGTGTTTCAGCGCTAAGAAATGGCAGTACTTAGTAAGACGATCGACAATAACCAAGATGGTATCGGCATTGGCAGATTTCGGTAACCCCATGACAAAGTCCATCGAAATGTCTTCCCGAACTTGAGCTGGAATCGGAAGGGGTTGCAGTAAGCCTCCAGGTTTGAGGGAGTCGGTTTTACTCTGCTAACAAACGAGACAGTTTTTAACAAAAGCCTGAACGTCCCTCATGCCTTCCTAATACACAACTCCAGCCAGTTTCTTATAGGTCCGAAAGTAACCCGAATGGCCGCCAGAAGGTGTGGAGTGAAACTCCCGTAAAAGAATAGGTAACTTAGAACTTGTTTTAGGGATCACCAGTTGTGAATCATGGTACAGCCGCCCCCCATGTAGGCTAAAATGAGGATGACTTGTGGGATTAAGCAACAGGTCTTGGATAATTTTTCGACAAGTCGGATCGTCGTACACCTCCTTGTCCCAGTCATCTCTATCTGCGAAGAAGCAGGTGGAGAGAGCAAAAAGGTTAATCAGCAAAGGTGAGAATTCTGTAAACTCAGATCTCCGAGAGAGGGCATCGGCGGCTTGATTCTCCCTTCCCGGTTTGTATTGAATTTTAAAATCAAGGCCTAGCAGTTTCATAACCCATTTTATCTGCTCTTCACCCTGAAGTTTCTTATCGTTGAGGAATTGAAGACTCTTCTGATCAGTTTTTATGATAAAGTGGCGACCAAGAAGATAGTGTTTCTATTTCCGTACAGCCATGACTACTGCCATTAATTCCCGCTCGTAGACTAATATAAGTCGGGACTGTTCCGAGAGACCTTGACTGAGGAATGCTAGCGGCCTGCCATCCTGCATAAGGACAGCTCCCAATCCACTTCCAGAAGCGTCTGTATCAATGGTAAAAGTTTTCCCAAAGTCGGGCAAGGCTAATACCGGCACAGTTGTTAATCTTTTCTTGAGTTCATCAAATGCCTTTTGGCTATCGGTATCCCATTGGAAAGCGTCTTTGCAGAGCAGTTTGGTCAGTGGTAGTGTTGTCTTTCCATAATTTCTGACGAAGCGACGGTAATACCCAGTCAAACCGAGGAACCCCCTTAGTCCTTTAACGTCTTTGGGTGGTGGCCA